>JAKSZT010053830.1:30315747-30332765 GCA_026826555.1 Tolypeutes matacus
AGGGGAGCACTGAGAAGAGGCTGAGGGCAGGACTTGAGAACATCCATGGGGGAGCAGAGGGGAGCACTGAGAAGTCACAGAGGGAAGAAGAGTTCTCTTGAGAATTCACAGGCTTCAAAGAAGGTTAGGACTGAGAGGAAGCCACTAGGTTCAACCAACGGCAGTTGCCTTCAGAGTGTTTTTAGTAGGGGCTGAGCCATAATATGAATTCCCGGGAGTCAGGAGGAAACGGGAGGTGAGCTAGTTAAGCACAGACAGCCGTTACGTGTATGGCCATAAGGAAAGACATAGGACAGAAGCTGTGAAGGACGGAGGTTCACGTGTAGACCCGAACATGGTTTGGTGTCTGCTCCATGGTCTACACCAGTTTCTCCTCCCAGCTCAGAAAGCAGTAAAGTAAGATGCTCTTTTCTGTCTCATTTCTTCTGTCCATACTCATTAAACCAATCCTAGTGGAAAACGTAAGTGAGGACAGTACTTGGGAATGGACTACGGAGATGCCAAATTTCAGAGATGTTCTTATGAAATCTGCTAGAGCCAAAGGAGGGCTTCAGAGGCCTAAAACAAGTTAGGAGCTGACTCTCGAGGGACGATCACAAGCATCTGCAGTCTCCAGTCACTCCTCTACACATACTTACCACCGCCACAGTCCTCTCGCCTCAGAAGAGTCCATGACTGTCCACTCCCTAGGAATAAACTCTAAACTACGCATCCTGGCATAACCTTGCCCCTCCTTCTGCCCTTTGCTTTATCTCCATTAGACCACCTCAGAAACCCTCCACTCTGTCAAATGACCTACTGACCCCCACACACACTCCCCCTTCCCCTGGACCTTCAGCATGGCTCCCACTCCGTAACGACTGCACCCTCCACCCCGCTTCCCCAGGGACTCCACCTTCAGCAAGCAGACCCTACAGAACTTCCCATCCACATTCCATGCACCCACCTTGTTATTACTCTTTTTACTTGTGTATCTAACCTCTTCCAAGTGGTGTGTGACAAGCAAGTGCCCCAAAATATGACAGCAATAATGACCGAAAACAGAAGGATTTGCCTTTTTCCCCATTAGTAGCATGCTTTCAACAAATATCTATTCAAACAGGCTTCAAAGAGACAGGCACGTAAACACACTAAGAAAACGGCGCAGCCTGTAGGCGGCTCACCTCCTGGCGGGAGAAGAAGTCGCGAGGGACTCTTTCCAAAAACGAGGCTAATGAGAAAGTGGACTTTTTCCCCTGCACGTCAACAGCCTTGAGGTGGTCAGGAGAAGGGCTCAGAAAGGCGTAAAGTGCTTCACTCTGACACAGTCTTTCATCTGAAAGCAGATTCTGTGGAAGAAAGAGGATTCACTAACCTTACCTAAGGACACGGGAGCTGCCGCAGCTCAAGGCAGTCAGGCAGAGTGGACTGGGAGGTGTGCTTCCTCCAAGTTCTGAACCTAGAGCCACTCCCCCTACATAAACACACAACACACCAATTCTCCATGATTTTAATGGCGAACAAGCCTCTCCAGGTTAACTGACAGTACCAGAATCACTGTCCATGCGGACGACAGAACTCACCGCAGTGTGCACAGCTCCTGCTCGGTGCACCCAAGAGCTCTCGCTTGGATGCAGCCCACGTTCCGGGGGCCCTGCCTTTGAAGTCAACTTAACATCCACTCAATTGTGTCTGAACAACTTAAAAATTTTCGTACATTGCACATGGACAGCACCCAAGCCACCCCCCCTTTCTGGTTATGTGCAGACTTTATTTTAATATATCGGCTGAAAGAATAACTCTGCATTATCACGATGGCCCTGCCTGCTGGGCAGTGCTCGTTTACATCAGCATGTAACTTTCCACTGGCCTTTAAACTGGAAGCTCTATAAGCATTTATGTGGCCTTAGGAGAAAGGAAAGGAGAACCTAAGTCAAGTCTAGTTACGCACGAACAAGTGCCAGGACATAAGAATGCTTTAGTGCCCGGTATTATAAGATAGAGGGCCTAGGAACAAACGCACCCATGGGAAACATCTCCCCAGCTACGATGCAGCCCTTTGGGGGAGGCGACACTGGGGAGCTTCCGGCAGCAGAAACCAGGGTGCCAGTGAAGGTCCAGTTTCAGCCCCAGAGCAGCTGGGCTGTGAGGGTCACACCCTGGGTGCTCAGAGGAAGGCTGAGCCTGGACAATCCGTGACCCTCCCCAGAACAAGCCCTCCTGAGAGGGCCCAGCACTGCCCCAGTGGGGCAGAGGGATCCTGGGGCACCGCCAGTGACGCCGCTTCACGCATCCTGCGGGGGACGGCCTGACCGTGGGCAGCTCTGTCTCAGGCAAAAGGCAGGGAGGCCGGGGGACAGTCAGCGTCACCACTGTCATCCCTGCGCCCAGTGAACTGGCCTCTATTCCTTTCTCACAGTACTAAACATTCAATGTCATAGCTCCCTGCCCCAGCTCTTCCATAATTAGCCTTGGACACTTCTTCTATGGTACAATTATTTTACTTCCTAAGGGAAATTTATATATACATTAAAGTATATACATACACACATGTATAGATGTACACATGAATAAATGAGAGAGACTGACTACACGTTCCAGGCAATCAATTTTAACTTCTGATTCCATGACTGTATTTTAATACAGCATCTACAAAGAATTTGGCAACAAGCATTAATAAAAGACAGGACTTCTGGCTACTCCTGCATGGGCAAGACGAGTTTCACACGACAAAGTTCCACACCTGTGTCCAGAGCCACAGTCTGAGTAACTCACCTATACTCTGAGCACAGATGGCCCAGCCAGGGAGAAACAAAGAGTGGTTGCTAATGGAGACAGCATACTTTTGGCCAGCCTTTTTCTTTAAAGAGACTAAAGTAAAATAAAGTGTTTAAAAGAAATTAAGAAAATAACTTTGGGGTGTTAGACTAGGCAAAGATTTTTTAACATGCACAAAAGGCATTAATTACAAAAGGAAAAAAAAAAGTTAAATTGGATTAAATTGAGAACCTTTCTGTTCATAAAACGAAACCATTAAGAGAATGAAAAGGCAATCCTAAAAAAAAAAAAAAAAAAAAAGGCAATCCTCAGAGAAAGAGAGAGAAGGTATTTGCAACACATTTGGTCTGACACAGAACTCATCCAAAACACAAACAGAATTCCTACAAACTAATATGGAAAGATGCAACACGATAGAAAGGAGATGCATTTCACCAAAGACTGCCCAAGCGACTGATAAACATATGGAAGGATGCTCAACTTCATTAGTTATCAGGGAAATGCTAATTAAAACCACAACGAGATACCACTATACACCTGCCAGAAGAGCTAAGAAGAAAAAGGCCAAAAAACGGTGTAAACGAGGATGCGGCACAATCGGAGCCATTACACACTGTTACTGGGAGCAGAGGAACTTGCTACAACCACTCTGGAAATCTGTATGGCAGTGTCTGAGTTTGCCAAAGGGCTGCTGATGCAAAGTACCAGAAATCTGTTGGTTTTTATAAAGGATATTTATTTGGGATAAAAGCTCACAGTTCAAGACTGTGAAAAGTCCAATAAAAGGCACCATAAAAGGTGCTTTCTCACCAAAGTCACCTACCGTTGATCATGTGTTGCCACATGGTAAAGCAAGACAGCTGCCAATCTCAGCAGAGGTCTCTGCCTTCTCCTCCAGAATCGACTGTCTCTTGGAGCTCGATTTGAGCTCTCTTTCTGGGCCTCCTGTATTGGTTCTCAGCTGGTCTGCTCTCTTCCCAAGTCCAGCTGTAAGCTATCAGGCATATAGCAGGGCTGATGTCCACCTGCTCCGTGGGCCCAGCCTCCTGGGGGGCTTCGTGCTTAAGCAATCCTCTCTCACATTGCAGAAGGAAATATGCCGGCTCCCTTTTTCCTCCGAGTCTGTGTCCCCTTTTATATCAGACCCAGCAAGAGGGCGAAGACCCCACTGGCATAATCTCGTCAAATGGGTCTCACACCCACAGAACAGATTAGTTTAAAACATAATATTTCTCTTTTTGGGATACATAAAATAATCTCAAAGTGCCACACTCCACCCTCTGAATCCCAAAAAGACATGTCATTCCATATGCAAAACACATTAATTACATCACAATATTCCAAAAACAAATCATTTCAGTAGCAATGCTAAGTACAAAATCACATCAAAATCAGATACAGGCCTACAGTTTGTCTTGGGGCAAAGCTCCCTCTGGCTATAGACCTGTAAAACTTACAAAACAAATGATCTGCTCACGATATACAAAGGAGGCACAGACACAGAATCATCATTCGCATCACCCTATGGAGAAACTGGGAGGGAATCAGTCATGGGCCCCCAACAGTTCCAAAAACCTGCAGGTCTGGGGCATCATGGGGGACCACCCGTCCACAGGCTTGCCCAGCAGCCATTTTCTTGGTTCCACCCTCATCAAGCATCTGGGTGGCGACCGAACTCTAGCCCTCACCCTCCCAGAACGCTGGGGTGATGGCCACACCTTACCCAATCTTTGGGGTAGAGTCTCAATCCCCTTAGTATAGTGAGATGGTGGCAACATTCTCCCTAACCTCTGGCCTACAGGCCCAGCCCCCTCAGAGCAGTGGGTGGTGACCTAAGGCTCCCCAGCCACCAGGAACATGCTCCACCCTCTTCAGATGCCGGGGCAAACTCACCCTCTCTCTACACATGGGTTGGGTCCATCTCTTGGCCCAAGGAGATATCTTAATTCCAGACATCAGCTTCCATGGTTTTCCTCTTGAAGCCATTTTCCCTTCAATCTCTACCCTCCCTGACCCTTTTAGTCAGGCTGACAGTGGTTTTGTTCAGACAGAGCTCACAAAAAGCTTGTTGGTTTAGTATGCAGGAAGCAGGGGTCCAAGCCATCAGGCAGTAAGACTTTCCACATGTCCTTCCCGGATAACTGCATTTCCAATCCTGACTTATAAGTTCCAAATTTAGTTAAGTCTTCACAGGGGCCACTATCTTCTGGGGACTTGTCTTCCAGAAGCTTGGAATTTCTGGAATCAGTCTCTGGTTACTTTGTGCCCAACAATTCAGTTCTCAGCTTACCTCTTTTCTCTCGCATTTTACTATAAGCTGCAAGGACAAGCCAGGCTGCATTTTCCACATTTTCTTTGGAAATCTCCTCTGCTAAATGTCCAAGCTCATCATTTTCAAGTTCTGTATTCCATCGAACATCAGGAGACAATTTTGCTAAGTTCTCTGAAACTTTTAAACATGGATTGCCTCTCTTCCAGTTTCCACTAATAGCTTCATCATTTCCTTCCAAGGCTTCACTGGAAATAACTTTAGGGTTCATATTCCTATCAACAGTCTCTTAAAAGCAATCTAGGCCCTTTCTATCAAGTATCTCACAGTTCCTCCGAAAAATACCCCTTATCCATGTAGAAAACCATTCCAGCATGTTTGCTAATTATAGCAGCACATCACTACTCTCCTGGAACCAATTTCTATTTAATTTGCCAAAGGGCTGCCAAAGCAAGACAGCTGCCAATCTCAGCAGAAGTCTCTGCCTTCTCCTCCAGAATCGACTGTCTCTTGGAGCTCAGTTTTGAGCAACCAGGCATGGCTTGTCTCTTTCTGGGCCTCCTGTATTGGTCTCAGCTGGTCCACTCTCTTCCCAAGTCCAGCTGTAAGCTATCAGGCATATAGCAGGGCTGATGTCCACCTGCTCAGTGGGCCCAGCCTTCCGGGGGGCTTCGTGCTTAAGCAATCCTCTTTCTCATACTGCAGAATCAAATAGGTTGGCTCCCTTTTCCTTCTATCTGTCTGAGTCTCTGTTATTCCCTTTATATCAGACCAGCAAGAGGGCAGAGACTCAAGATGAATCACACTCCACTGACATAATCCAGTCAAATGGATCCCACACCCACAGGAATTGATTGGTTCATGAACATACTCTTTCTCTTCTGGGGATTCATAAAATAATCTCAAACTACCAGAGGCAGTATGTTCTAAAGCTGAACACAGCTATACCCTACAACCCAGCAATCCCACTCCCTCAGTATATACCCAACATATATTCACCAAAAGTACTGGAAGGCTTATAGAAGGAAGCAGTCTTCATAATATCCTCCAACTGGAAACTATCTAAATACCCATCCACGGTGGAATGAATACATTGTTGTGTACTCAGATCATGAGAAACCTGTGCAGCAACGAAAATGAATGCTCTGCACCTAAAAAACACCACCATGCATGAGTCTCGTGAACATAATGCTGAGTGAGAGAGACACAGCAGGGTCCACACTGTAGGATTCGATTCCCACGAAGCTCAGAAACAATCAGAGCCAGTCTCTGCTGTCAGAATTCAGGGCAACGGTCACCTCTGGTGGGGGAAGCAGTGGCAAGAAGGAAGCCGGAGAGTGCTGGTGATGGTTTGTTTTATGGACTGGGTGCTAGTTACATGGGTGTGTTCAGTTTGTGAAACGGAGAAAAACTGTACATTTATATAAAACTTTTCTGTATCAATGTTATACTTCACTTAAAAGATATACATATAAGACCAAAGATGCTTAGGGGATCTGGCATGGCTTATGGAAACAGGAAGGAAACCAACAAGCTCTTAGAATGATGCAAGTTTAACACCATATAACTATTTTTTCCACTTATATCAAAAACTTCACACTTGCTTACCTGTAAAAACTTGTTTAATTGATTCTTTGACTTTTCCACAAACTTTTGATCTATAGATTTGAAAGGCAGCTTGCTGAGAGAAGGCAACTGAACTTTTTTTAAAGAAGGGAAACACTGTGTGGGGGGGGGAAAGATCAAATGTTAGTATTCTGAAATTACATCTTAATCTTATAGAAAAGATTTAGAATTATAATTAGAGCAAACTAAATATCTTCCTCCTGTACCAGATCCTCTTAGATTTAAGACCTTGAAAGCCTATGCTCTAATCAGGCTCAAAGAATCTGAAGGAAAGGGGCATTTGATAGAAAAAAAGCTAAATAAAGCTCATCCCCTCACCTACCAAGGCCTGGGAAATTGTGCAGCCAGGCTGATAAGATGGAACTGCACCACACACAGAACCACAATGTGCTAGGTATGGAAACCTGGGTCACAGGCTGTTTACAACATCTCTGCAAATATGGTATCAAACATTGACAAAAGAAGACAAGAGGAAGAAAAACTGGGGCTGTGGCTCTATAACTACTTTCCAGAACACCACACACACTATGCCTGTATCAGCAGTGGGTATTAGTAGGCTGCCCTGTGTGGCTACCTCTGCCAGACGCTGTGCTAGAAGCTCGGCATGTGTTATCTCAGCCTCACAACAGCCCTGTGAGTTGGGAACTACCATCCCTATTTTACATCTAAGAAAAATGAGGATCAGGATTAGAACCCAAGTCCGCTTGACTTTGAAGCCTGAGTTCTTTAAGCCAGTTCTCACATGACTCAGCCAGGCTGCTCCTCAGACACTGAGGTGACAGTGGACTCTAAGTGTTCCAGCCCCAGCCCCCACTTTCATCTGGATATGCTTAGCAGAATCAGCTGGTATTGAAAGGTCAATGAGCCCAGGTTGCCCACCACAGCTTTCCTCCTGCTGTCATCGTGAGTGCAGCCAAAGGCCATGGCAAGAGACAGCACATAACAAATCTTAAGTAGCAGCAGTAACAAGTGCACATAGGTCCTTCAGATGGTGGGAAAGCCCTACACAGCCCACTAAAGCATCACAAGTACAAGGGTATTTACCCAAAAAGGGTACATAAATCAGAGCTCAGATGTATGTTAAAATTTTAGAGACATGAAAGAGGTAGTGAGAGTTGGAAGAAAGGATGCAAATCATCAGGGACCTGAAAAGGTGTTTCCTGTCACAGTTGTCAATAGGAGAGGTTCTTTCAAAAACTGAAAACATGATAGGAAATAGTAAGGGTAAAAGAGTCCATTGATGAGGAAAGATGATAGAGGCAGACACATGGAATTTTACATGATTTTTTCTTCTAATGCTTCAGTGTGACTGTTTTGATTTTTCTAAGTATATTTTATTTTCCAAGGACAATTTATTTCTAAATCCTCCCTAAATTCCTTTTCCTCCTTCCTTATGTTTTTGACTAGCAACTAGACTAAGACTAAACTTTAGCTTCACAATGGCTTGTCACTGGGTAAACAGTGCATATTTCTGGAGAATCAATTTTATTCAACAATTTTAGGAAACATTTATTCTTTTTTAAGATAAATATTTTGTTTTACACACTGCTGGAGTGACCACAGTCTTTTAGAGAAACACTGTAGTACTACATTCACTTTTGGCCACCATCTTTTTAAAAGGCCTCTAAGCCGAACTCAGCTTATAAATGCATTACCTTCCCCTCAGCGTGGGACATGACTCCCGGGGATGAGCCTCCCTGGCACCGAGGGATTACTACCAAGCACCAACTAGCAATGCAACTGGAAAAAGACCTCAAATAAAAGGGGGAAAAGGTAAAGACAAATGAGTTTATATGGTTAATAGACTTCAAAGTGAGTCGGGAGGTCATTCCAGAGGTAATGCTTATGTACATCTCAGAAGGACCTCATAGACTGCCAAAGTGGATACTACCTCAAATAGTGGGGCTCCTGAGGGCTCTGGAGACATCCAGACACTGTAGTCAGGGCAGATAGCTCAGGAATTTGGTGCCTTGCCAGTGGGCCCTACTTTGGAGTCTGTGATCCTGAGAGTGAAAGAGGTGGACTCAGTTATGGCTTCCTTACACATGGCTCAGCTGTTCCTTCTATTTAAACCTATACTTGGTGCTGGAATTGGTAGGTGTACATCAAAGAGACTTGAATCTTTGGACTGTATATGTGCCACCTGGGCCCTGAGCCTCAGCGGAGTTGCAATACCAATCTCCAGTTCATTGGACTCACCCAGGACAACTAACAAGGAGGTGAGGACTGACAACCACCATACCAAGGAAACGAGAGCCTACAACTGCAAGCAAGAAAGTCCCATCCATCGGCTGTATGGGATCTAAACTCCGTCTCAGTTAGAGGTGGAGTGGACATCACCATCCCAAAATCCTCAGGATTGGGGAATGAACTATGGACTAGAGTGGACTTACTGGTATTCTACTATAGACTTGTTATTATTGTAGCAATGGAAGAAATTACAGCATTGATGTGGAGGCAGTGGCCACTGGAGGATCTGGGGGCAGGGGGAGGGAATGACAGGTGTAATGCAGGGGCTTTTTCAGGACTTGGGAATTGTCCTAAGTGGCATTGCAATGACAGATATATGCCATTATGTATCTTCCCATAGCCTGCAGAATTGTGTCGAAGAGAGTATAAACTACAATGTGAACTATGGTCCATGCTCAATGGCAATGCCCTAGGATGAGTTTATCAATTGCAATGAATGTGTCACACTAATGAAGGATGTTGTTTATGTGGGAGGGTGTGGGAGGTGTGGGGAGCGGGGCATTTAGGAATCCCTATTTTTTTGTGTAACATTAATGTAATCTAAGTATCTTTAAAAAAAATTTTTTAATATGTTTTTTTTAACCAAAGGAGTTAAAGAAATTATAGCATTCAGAAAACAGTCATTAAAAGGGTTTTTAAAAAGGTTAAAGGAGACAGGCATATTTCATTTGCACAACTGTAGGATTTTACTAGTATCACTTCATTTTGAGAAGAGGAAAATGGACCAAAGTTAAAGAAAAGTGATTGAAGAACTTTTTAATTGCTTGGGTAAAGGGCAATTATCTCCAGTAGAAGGAGAATTAGAGACAAGAAGAAATTCCTAGGAAGAATGGGAAGACTAATGAACTGAAGGGAAGGCAATCTGGCTTCGAATCCTGGTTCGGCCACTATGTGTCCTATGGCAAGTCAATTTTTCAAAAACTTTTATGGATCAGTTTCCCTCATCTATCAAATAAAAACAATAACCTAGAGTAGTGCTTTTAAACATTTTAAACTATAACCCACATTAGGAAACTCATTTCACATTGAAACCCAAAACCTTCACACATGTATACAGGTCTACTTATATATAATATATGCACATGTATAAACCTAAAAGCTCTACAAACAATGCTCATTACAACTACCATTACTTTTACCACCACTGCTACCACTACTAACGAAAGCCACAATAATGTTTATTATGTGACACACAGTCTCCTTGCGTACATTTTATTACCTTAATTAATTCCCACAACCATCACATGAAGTAAGTGAGGTAGGTACTATTATCCATATTTTCTTGATGAGGAAAGCGAGGTACAAACTAACTGGCAAATTCTAGGTCATGGTGCCCGTAAGTGGCAGAGCTAGGATATGAACTCAAGCAGCTTGGCTCAAGTCTGTGCTTCCAACCTCTGCACTTTGCTGACTCCTTTACAATATGTGATGTACTCCCAAACAGTCTATTCTCTTTCTACTGTTACAACCCATAAGTGACATCACTACCCACAAATGGGTCATAACTGACAGCTTCAAAATCACTGCCCTGTGTGATCTCTAGGTCTTTTTCAGCTCTGGGAGTCTACAGCAATTTATTCTAAAGATCAGACAAGTATCTGTCATGACACAGACTAGACTAGAAGGTTTGCTCTGTGAGTAAATTTCCAACTGTGAAGCTGAAAATGTCAGTTTCCTTATCTGTGAAAACTGAGCTCTTGAATCTCTTCTGGCTGGTAACCCTATAATTCTGTGTTCACTAGCATGCATACCTTGCTAAATTTCCTTATCTGTGAAAATTGAGCTCTTGAATCTCTTCTGGCTGGTAACCCAATGACTGTGCTCACTAGCATACATACCTCGCTAAGTTTCCGATGTAGATTCTGAAACTCACTGAGCCTTCTGGGGACTGTCCAGTGCTTAGTCTCAACTCCTCCAACTTCCTGTAAGCTTACCATGACAAAGTAACAGGGCATTTGCTCACCATTCTCTTCCATAACCTTGAAAAGAAAAAAAATCCTGGTGAGCAGATGTGGTAGACAGGATTCCGAAACAACCCTCAAGATTTCCCTCCATGCTGACTTTAAAACAGGAGACCATCCTGGTGGGGGTAACTAATCGCATGAGCCTTTTAGAGCAGATGTCACATAGCGCTGAAACGCAAGAAGGACTTGGCATGGTATGGTGGCTGAAGGACGGAGGGGGAGACAGAGAAGACCTGAGTGTGCATCTAGGCCTGGGAGAGACTGCCCAGCCAGCAGCCAGCAAGAAGACTGGAGCCTCAGTCGTGCAGCCTCCAGGAACTGCCTCTGCCAACAACCTGGGTGAGCCTGGAAGTGGACTTGCCCAGAGGCAAAGAGGTAAGAACTCAGTCTGGCCCACATCTTCATTTCAGCCTTGTGACTCGCTGAGCTGAGAACCCACCCTCACCATGCGGGACTGCTGATCTACAGAAGGTGAGCTCATGAGTGGGTCTTGTTGTAATCCATGAAGTTTGTGGTAATTTTATGCGGCAACAGCAATCTAGTACAGTCAACTTAACATCCCAGCTATGTTTCCTTGAAAAAACAAATTAACAACAAGCAACAGGGATCAGATACACCAGAACCTCTCTCAGAGAGGGCTGGGTGCTTCTCCAGTTTAATTTCAGGGAAATAATTCCCTCCATGTCCCAATTTAGACAATTTGCATACACATGTGCACATGCAGTATAATTCAGAATAGGCCACCATTATTATTTTTTTTTTTTTATTTTACCGGGAGGTCCTGGGGATCGAACCCAGGTCCCTCCATATGGGAGACGGACGCCCAACCATTTGAGCCACATCCGTCCCCCCACCATTATTTTTTAAACAAACAGCTAAGAGAAGAAACAAAAAGAGAACACACTGAATTTGAGCCTCAGTTGGTGTCATAATAGAGAGAGCTACTAAAGAGGAGGAGAGACAAGATCTGCTGGGCTCCCTGCAGAGTTCTGAAGGCAGGCCTGCTGTCCCCACCAAGAAGGCGGGGAGGTGCCGGTGCTTTCCACGCCTGCTTGCAGGTCCCTCAGAGCCA
Organism: Tolypeutes matacus; assembly: GCA_026826555.1. Classification (NCBI taxonomy): domain Eukaryota; kingdom Metazoa; phylum Chordata; class Mammalia; order Cingulata; family Chlamyphoridae; genus Tolypeutes; species Tolypeutes matacus. Next base: position 30,327,686 of record JAKSZT010053830.1, read on the forward strand.
GAACAAGGAGACTGACAGGACGTCAGCAGCCCGGAACGCACTGCTGTGGGACCTTGCACGCAGGTGGCTCCTGTTTCCATTTCCTTTATCTTTTCAGTGCCCAAAGTACCACAGCAGGCTCTTGAGTAACAAAGGGTTATCAGAGCCAAGTGTCTTGTGAGGGCTTTGCCATTCTTTTTAAAATCTGCCTTACCTGCAAATATCAAGGGTTGCTGTATGCTATACCAAGGCTGAGCACCGCCTCCCTAACCCACTGCCTCCTACTTCCCCTCAAAACAGGCGTACTGTCCTGCACCCAGCTCAACAGGAGTGCCAATGATATGCCAAGGGCACTTGGTTTAGCTCCCACGAAACGTGAGCCCTCTCGCGGCAGCTCTTGGAGACCATGTGTGGGATCACTGTCTAATGCAGAGGTGAATTCAAGGTTGTGAACTTTCAGCCCGTAAGCGCATCAAGCCACTGGTGATCAGAAAGGCAGCGATGAACGAAAGAGCAGGTGGGCAGGTGGGCTCCTGCCAATCTCAGGAGCTAAGCATTTGATAGGTTCCTCCGAAAGGAGGACGGGCAAACACGGACAGCATCGTGCTTGGGACCTGGTTCTTTGGGTCCTGCCTAGGGGACAGGGCTTGCCTGCGGTGTCCTCATGACTGAGAGGAAGGAGCTGCTAACAGTGACAACGCAGGCACCTACAGCAATCTTTCCTCCTAAATGAAATTATTTTTATAGACAAAGGAAAGGGATACAGTATATTCTGCAAACTATTATACTATATCCCTCAAAGAATAGCAAAACAGTTTCTAATTCAAAGGATTCAGAATTAATGTTGCTAAAATTTGAGCAATTGAAGTCATAGAAGGACAGAATAATCAGAAACACTTTAATTTAAAATTTTTCATCTTCAAATTTTAAAAAGTGCTTTAAATCCTACTTCAGCTCTCAATGGAAAATAAATTAGTAATTCAAGAATATTTTAATTGCTTTCCTATCCCAAATGCAATGAACAGTGACGACTTTCTGTACGAAGCAGAGTGAGATCAGATCTATTCCAGGCAGCCTAATAGAGCTCCCAGGCACAGGGCATCAGTGAACAGACAGGGTGGAGGAATGGCAGCAGAGCCCAAGAGAATGAATACACGTTTTCTATCCAGCTGAATTTTCCAGGGCAAATTTTATCCTATCAAATCAAATTTTTTAAATAAACTGAGAGGAAGAGCAGTCGCACGGACCTCACCACTGGTGACGGAGGCTTCCCACATGCCGAGGTGCTCGCACCACCAGTCTGTCCTCGCCATGTGCAGCTGCAGCTCCACGCGCTCTTTCTCCATTAGGATGATCTCGTCCTTCAACTTGGAAACAATCTGCCACAAGGAGAACATCTGGGAGTGAGAAACCACCCTGGATCTCTTTCTCTACGAGAAAGCCTAAAGGGTTATGCAACTTTCCAGTTTGAGGACAGCAACTCTGCCCCACACTTTCCTGCCTCAGAAAGCGAGCGGAAAGCACTCCCGCCCAGGCCGTTACCCTGCATTTTATCAACAATAGGCTTCGCTTTCACGTGGAGACTCTGGGTGTCACCTTGACCAGCAGGGCTTCAGGCACCTGCTGTCATCCCTGCTTCTGAGATTCCTCCTGGCTCATGATTCACAGTTAGCACGAACCTAGAATCGGACCTTTTACTCTAGACTCACCAGCTCTCTGCAGAGGAAGAAATGTAACCTGGGCAGAAGATTTCAAGAAATCAAGCTACAAGACTACACATCCAGTAGCAAACGACACAGCTGGTGTGGACACCAGCGAGAGGGAAGAATGGGTTAGGGTTAGGGTTAGCGAACCCCTGGCTTTCTTCATGGAAGGAAGAAGTTTTCCCTCTGTGCACACATGGGAAAATGAACTGATTCATAATTAGATATTTAATCCAGAAAAGTCCTTCTATAACAGGACTTCTTGGTGTTTGTTAATTGCCAGATTACCAACACTCTTTAAACACAAATCCAGCCTTAGGTTAAAGAATCAGCTAATTATTCGATATACTTTATTTTTACCAACGTGAATGAAAGATTAGAAAAGGAGGACATTCTCTCCTTCCATCTGCAGACCTCAGCGCCCTGTGCACAAAAGCCAGGCACAGAGCAGCAGCCACTTCTGATGTACGAGGTCATCAACTCAGTGTGCAAACTAAGCCAAAATATCAGTGAATCTCTCCAAGTTTCTTGGTAATTTTTTCACGTAACTGTAGCTCAGAACGAAGTTTTATTTCACGCTTTAAATTCTTTAAGAAGCCAAAGGAATAGCTTTCACCAATGAACCAGACAGAAAATAACAATTATTCTCTAACTCACCTTTCTTATTACTGTTACCCATAAATATTTTAATTTATAATGAGATTAATCCTGATAAATAAAACAACTCTTCTTATGGACCATATTGTATTGCAGATACTGATTTTCCACCTGCCAGCTCGCTCAATTTCTCATAGCTTTCCAAGTTCTAAACTTACCAAGTGAGATGGACCTATTTCTTCCTTTTAACCACCCAGAAATCTGGCTGCTTCCGCATCACAGTTCCGTTCACAATCACTCGATGGACTCTCACAATTCTGTACAAAGAGGTCTACTAACTGAGATCACACACCTTTGCAGAACTTTCTTCTTCAGTTTTTTCTTTTTTAAAGCAAACCCACTGGTTTAACTACACAGTAAGTGGATTATCAATGAATAGATATTTTAATAGTAAATTTTGACAGGCTAGTAAGTTGGTTTCCTTTTGTATTGTTTCAGACATACTCTACAAAAGCATCTGAATGTCCAAGAAGTACTGAACATGGCCCAAGAGGGCTGGGCAGACTCACAGAAAACCCAATATTACTTAAGGAAATTACTTTGCTCAATGTTGCTTTCCTGTTGGCCTGCTTGAAACTCTCAAACACTTTTGGAGCCACCAGAAGAAACCAATTTGGCAAACCAAAGAGTGTTATCCCTACCTCTTTATTGAACTCAAAGTGACATACACACAAAGCAAAAAGGCACACCATATCTGGGTTTGAAAAATGCCAATTAGTGAAATCCTATTTACATTTTTAATCTTTCAAATTCTGTCAGCAAAACAATTTATTCCTGCAAAATTCTGTGAAGTTCTCTAAATTTTGCATTTGAAAGAAAAATAAAATGACTTTTTTTTTGTTAGAAATGTAACTTTTTTAAATTTTTTACCGGGAGGTCCTGGGGATCGAATCCGAGTCCCTCCATATGGGAGACGGATACCCAACCATTTGAGCCACATCCGTCCTCTTAAAATGACTCTAACTTACTTCCAGAAATGACTTTGGCACAGCAGAAAACTTTGCCCACATTCCCCCAAGGTTCTTTAGGCCAAACACAAAGAAAACAAATACTCACAGTTGATGAATGGGAAAGAACCCAAAACCACGAGATTAAAGACAAGTCCTTTTCTAATTCTATACTGTAAGCAAAAAAAATAACAATGGAACTCGCTCACAGTTAAAATTATTTTAAAGAAACCATAAAACTTCTCAACATAAACTGAAAACTACTACTTATCAAATTAGACAAATAGAAACTTTTAAAGACAACCAGCAAAATCGTTACCTTCTTGTCAGGTTTTGGTGCATTTTGAATACAACTTAGAGCTTGCCTTTTATATTCAAGTTTCTCATTCAGTTCTCGTAGTTTATTTACAGCAAAACTGGCCTGTTCGTTAGCTCGACTGCCGCCTTCATCTACAGTTTCCTCACCAGCCTCACCTCCCTGGCCCTGCGGGAAAAGTCACATGGATCACCTCAGAAAGGCAAAATATTCAGTAGCCATTCTCTATCATATAGATCCTAATTCATTGCAATATACTATTCCAAAGTATTCCATTCCAGGAAAGGACTGATGGATGGTGGGAAGAACACTATACAAAGAAAGCTTGGAAGACGGAGGGTTAGGGAGGTGGGCACTCACTCCTCTCCCAGCACAAACAGCTGGAGGCCAGGCAGAGACTAAAAAACTGCTCGAGAGCTCAGGACACCAGGGGGACAGCGAGACACCGCTCAGAAGAGAGAGGGCGAAGGAAAGGAGCCCCTGCTTGGCAAAGTGCAGCAGCTGCTGAGACCTCCCCTACCCTCAGAGCAAATAGCAAGTGGTCCTCCACGGCCCGGCAGGAAGCTCTGGACTGGGGCTTGTGGGGTCTTCTTCCCCAAGGAAAATAAGAGTTGGCCAGGGAAGCGGCTGTGGCTCAATCAGTAGGGCTCCCGTTTACCATATGGGAGGACCCGGGTTTGCTTCCCGGGGCCTCCTGGCGAGCGCAAGCAGCAAGGGGGGGATAAATGAATGAATAAAAAAAAAAAAAAAAAAGAGTTGGCCAATGAACTTGGTCTGCTGCATTGGAGGGGCTGCACACTTCCAGGCTGGGTGGGGCTGTGACATTGTTTGCCCTGGGAGCCTGTAGGAGCTAAAGATACTTTGCTTCTCAACCACCCTCCCACTGCCCTGGGCTGGTGGGTGAGGAGGCAGAGGGCGGGAGGGTGTGGCCGGCCAAGGGTGGAGAGCAGCCTCTGAGAAAGTTTGTTTGTGGGCCTTGGCCAGCCCTGAGGACATTGCTTCTGCACCACCCACCAGCCTGAGGAGTGATCCTGAATGAATTCCCCCCAGCACCTGGGGTCTGAGCTGAGAGGCCTGTCCAAGAGGGCCATCTGCTAGCCAGACCAAAAAAGTGCACAAAAAAGGAAAAATAGTAACAAATAAATACGAGGCAAGCAGGTGCCTTTACTGCCACCCTCTCCAAGGCCCTTGGAAACTGCTGCACCCCATTACTGGGCCCTTAGCCCTGGTTTGAGAAGTTAAATGGGGAATCCTAAAGATCTAGAACAAGGTGAACCAAGAGTCAAAGAACAGTGGTAGCACACAGCCACTTAACAGTAAATCCCTGGGCAAGAGAGAGAAACTGATCATCAGAGTAAACTCAGCATCAGAATCAGATGCCTAGACACCAGGAAAAAAACTACAAGCCATACAAAGAAAAAGATATGACTCAGGCAAAGGAACAAATCAAAGCTCCAGATGAGACACAGGACTTGAGA
>JAKSZT010053830.1:30347839-30406088 GCA_026826555.1 Tolypeutes matacus
AGTCATATCTTTTTCTTTGTATGGCTTGTAGTTTTTTTCCTGATGTCTAGGCATCTGATTCTGATGCTGAGTTTACTCTGATGTTCAGTTTCTCTCTCTTGCCCAGGGACTTACTGTTAAGTAGCTGCGTGCTACCACTGTTCCTTGACTCTCCGTTCAACTTGTTCTAGATCTTTAGGATTGCCCTTGTTTACCTGCTCAAACCATGGCTAAGGACCCAATAATGGGGTGCAGCAGTTTCTAAGGACCTTGGAGAGGGGGGCAGTAAAGGCTCCTGATTGCCTCTTTTATTATTTTTGTCTTTTCGTGCACTTTTATGTACTGGCTAGCAGACGGTGCTCTTGGACAGACCTCTCAGGTCTGACCCCAGGTGATGGGGGGAATTTATTCAGAGTAACTCTTTCGGCAGGTGCATGGTATAGTAGCAATATCCTCAGGGCTGGCCAAGGCCCACAAACAAACTTTCTCAGAAACCATTCTCTTCTCTTAGTCTGTACCCTCCATACCTGTGCCTTTTCAGCAACCAGCCTGGGGCAGTAGAGGTGGTGTTTGAGATACAAACTATCTTTAGCTCCCTGAGGGGTCTCAGTACAAACAAGCCCTACTGGGCCTGGAAGTGTGGCCCCTCCAATGCAGCAGATCAAATTTGCTGGCCAAAATCTGAATTTGCTGTAGGCTATGTCCCTCTTTCTTCCCTTTTCCTTGGGGAAGAAGACCCCTGCAATCCCCTCAGTCCATAGCTGCTGGAGTCCACAGACTGCTGTTGACTCAGTGGTGGGGGGTGGGTACCCACTGCTGCTTCTGCAGCTCTACTCACGGGATTTTTCAGCCAGCTGAGGCTCCTTTCCTTTGCCCTTCTCTCTTCTGGGTGGTGTCTCACCTTTTCCGGGTGCCCTGAACCCCAGATCAGCCCTCCAGTCTCCACATGTTCTGCAGCTATTTGTTCTGGGAGACAATTGATCCCTCTGCCTCTCTAATCCTCCATCTTCCCTTATTTAAGATCCTGAAGAAGCTTCTCTGGATGTCTCACTAGGACTTCCATAGTTCTGGTACTTATATTTAGTTCTTTAATCAATTTTGAGTTAATTTTTGTATATGGTGTGAGCTAAGGGTCCACCTTCATTCTTTTGCATATGAATATTCAGTTTTCCCAGCACCATTTGTTAAAAAGATTATTCTTTCCCAATTGAATGGACTTGCCACCCATGTAAAAAATCAACTGGTGACTTCTGGTTGACCAATATGGCAGCATAAGACTCCCCAGGGTGCTACTGTCCAACAGAATCTTTGAACAGCTAGGAAAAACTGGCAGACCCATATGCTTCAAGCTCTGGAAAAGAGTTAAAGGGTTGCAATAACTGGGCAAGTGCCAAACCAAGATAAAGCAACCCGAAAAATGGTAGGCAAAGCTTGTGGTGCCCTTGCTAATCCCACATTTATGCTACCCATGTGGTGTAGATCCAGCTGTGCTCCCATAGTGGGTCCATGGCCCTGTTCCAGAGGGAGCAGAATAAACCCTATGCAAATACTAGAGTGTCTGTACATCAGTGCCAATCTATCAGGAGGAAGCCTGAAAGACTAAACCGGAAAACATATCTTGGGCTTGCCCTCCCAAAATTCCTCCTGAAGACAGGGAACGGCTTGCAGAAAGCAAAAGCAGTGTAAGAAACAAGTCGGAGCAACCTGGGGTAAAAGAGTACCAGCATTAAGTCATAAAATAGAGCCTCCAGGAGGGGATGAAAGTCTATTTCAAATGAAATAGAGGGCGCATCTGAACTCCCATCAGTTGTAAATGGGGAAATTCCTAAGGCCATGAAGAAGCGCAAGCCCAGGAAAACAAGCAGGCTGCACTGCTCCACACAGGCTCAGATAAGACGGAGAGGACCCTGTCCTTAGCATATGCCTCAGGCTGATCATCTCCTTAGGAGGGCCTAAGCGCTGAAGGAAACCACCATCCAAAGCAGAGCCAATACCAAAGACTGTGACAGATGCTTTTTGCTTTTGTTTGTTTAGTTTTAGTAGCTCCCAGCACTCAAGCAAATCCCTGTCATACCACTAGCTAGATACAAACTCAAGGAACAGACCTCAGGGACCCTATTAGTCAACCAAACGGGTGCTGATGCAAAGAACCAGAAATGTGTTGGCTTTTATAAAGGGTATTTGGTGTAAAAGTTTACAGTTACAAGGCCCTAAAGAGTCCAACTCAAGGTTACTCCCTTACCAAATGTCTGTCGCCACATGTTGAAGCAAGATGGCAGGCCACGTCTACGAGGGTTCAGCCTTCCTCTTCCCTGGTAAGGCTCTGAGGGTCCAGCTTCTTCTAATCTCAGCTCTAGGCTGGCATAAGGCTTGTCTTTTTTCCCGGAGTTCATTTCTTTCCAGGCTCAACTGCTCTGTTCTCTTCACAAGGTCAGCTATGAACTATAAGGCAAATGGCTCATCTCTCTTTCCACGGCCTCTGCCGTGTCTAGGGAGCTATCTCTTTTCCTGTGTAGCTTCTCTGTGTATCTACTCCTGTGTGGCAGTCTGTTTTATCAGCCGACCAAGGGGGTGGGGACTCAACCCTGCACCCTAATGACATGGTCAAATCAAAGCCCTAATCTTGATTTAATCAAGTAAACATAAAGCCTTTGAATTTACATCAAAGGGAGCATTCCCAGAGAAGCAGACCAGTTTATAAACATAACATCTCTTTTTAGACTCAAAAATATCAAACTGCCACAGGGACTAAATCTCAGAGTTAAAAATTTTAAAATACTAAAATGCATACTGTGCAAACAATGGCCCATCCAAGAGAAAAAGGTAAAAGCTCAGAAACCATCAATGGAGAGAAGATTTTGTATATATTGGACAAAGACTTTTAAGAAAATGATCCTCAATATGCTTAAGGAGTTAAAGGACACAGGGATAAGATGATAAATGAACTAAACCTAATAGACATATACAGAATACTGCACCCCAAAACAGCAGGATATACATTCTTTTCAAGTGCTCATGGATCTTTCTCTAAGATAGACCACATGTTGGGTCACAAAGCAGATCTCAAAAATTTTAAAAGACTTGAAATTATACAAAGCACTCTCTCTGATCATAATAGAATAAAACTGGAAATCAACACCGGGCAGAAAAAGGGAAAATTCAAAAATATATGGAGATTAAACAACATACTACTGAATAATCAGTGGGTCAAAGAAGACACTGCAAGAGAAATCAATAAATATCTCAAGACAAATGAAAATGAGAACACAACGTTATCTAGAACCTATGGGATCTAAGTGAGAGCAGTAGTGAGTGGGAAATTTATAGCCCTCAATGTTTACATTAAAAAAGAAGAGCAAAAATCAATGATCTATCAGCACAGCTGGAAGAACTAGAAAAAGAACAGCAAACTGTTCCCAAAGCAAGCAGAAGGAATGAAATAAAGAATAGAGCAGAAATAAATGAAATTAAGAACGAAAAAAAAAAACAATAGAATTAACAAAACCAAAAGGTGTTTCTTCAAGGAGTTCAACAAAATTGATAAACCCTTAGCTAGCCTGACACAGGATAAAAGGGAGAATGTGCAAATAAATAAAATCAGAAATGAAAATGGAGACACTGCTATTGACCCCAGAGAAATAAGAGAGATCATAAGAGGATACTATGAACAACCGTATGCCAACAAACTAGACAATGTAGATGAAATGGAACAATTCCTAGGAACATATGAACCACCTACACTGACCGCAAAAGAAACAGAAGACCTCAACAAACCAATCACAAGCAAAGAGATTGAAACAATCATCAAACAACTCCCCGAAATGAAAAGCCTAGGACCAGATGGATTCACAGAGGATTCAAAGAAGACTTAATACCAATCTTATTCAAACTCTTCCAAAACATAGTACGGGAAGAAACACTACCAAGCTGATTCGATGAAGCCAATATGACCCTAATACTGAGTCAGATAAAGATATTATGAGAAAAGAAAATTATAGACCCATTTCCCTAATGTATATAGATGCAAAAATCCTCAACAAAATACTCGCTAATCGAATCCAACAACACATTAAAAGAATTATTCATCATGATCAAGTGGGTTCTATCCCAGGCATGCAAGGGTGGTTCAACACAAGAAAATCAATCAGTGCAATACACCATGTTAATACATCAAAGAAGAAAAACCACACAATCATCTCGATTGACACAGAAAAGGCATCTGATAAAACCCAGCAACCTTGCTTGATAGAATGAGCCACTCTCACTTGTGCCCAAAGCTGCGGATTCATTGAGACCCCTTAGGATGAACAGGAGCACCCTTTCAGTTAGTTCTCAGAATTCAGCTGTTTTTGTCCTCTGTGCCTGTTTTCTCGTCTATTAAAGCGAGCAATATTCAATATATGCGAATATTCTCGCTGTCCTGATTTTGTGCTAATCAGGGTAGGCTAAACATTCACTGTATTAGAAACCATGCATGTTTCTCCAGACCTAGTTTCTCTCCCTAGGTCTGGCTTTTAGAATGCTGGTGATAAACCAAGCCTGATTTATATATGACCATCCTGTATGGGAAATGACTGTAACTCTAGGTATCTTTGGTCAACTTTAAGAGATAGAGCAGGGGGACGGATGTGGCTCAAATGGTTGGGTGTCAGTCTCCCATATGGAGGGACCTGGGTTTGATCCCCGGGAACTCCCAGTAAAAATTTAAAAAAAAAGAAAAATATAGGTGCGTGGGCCACCAGGCCCCATGCACGGGTACGCTGTCAGGCTTGCAAGCAGGTGAGTCCCCCAGGCCCCGTGAGCAGGTGCGTTGTCAGGACCCGTTCGCAGGTGCGCCATTGGGCCCTGCGAGTGGGTGAGTCCCCCGGGTCCCATGCGCAGGTGCACCATCAGGCCCCGCCAAGCCACGCAGCAAGATGATGACATAACAGGAGAGTGACACAAGGAGAGCCGAGACGCACCGAAAACCCAGGAACTAAGGTGGCGCAGGTGGTAGGACGCCTCTCTCTCACATCAGAGGTTCCGAGGAACGAATCCTGGTGAAGACAGGAGAAGGATGAGGAGAGAGGGCAGGAAATGGACAGAGAGTTGCCCAGCGAATGGACATAAAAACAGCAAAACCTTGGGGGGGGGAGGCGGTGTGCAGGGTAAAAATGGATACAAGTAAAAAATAAATCTTTTTTTAAAAAGTATAGGGGCGTATGGTTAGTAGCAAAACTTTGACGATGTTCTTTCATAATTTGTTAACAAATGTTTCACAACAATGCAAAGTATTTATGGTAGGGTGATGTATGGGAGCCCGGTATGATGTTGCATGTTTGTTTTTAAGTTCACAATGTTTGCTAAACACTTATTGTTTATGTATTTTCATGCATGAATGATATAAATTATTTTTAAGATGAAAAAAAAAAACTCAGTATTTTGTGAGAATAAGTTAGTACATTTAAATACAAGGAATTCTGCCAGATGTACATGAAAGTTTCAAGGAGAATTTATTATGATCTAATAACTTGTTCATGTGTCAAGTAACACTTAACTCTTCCACTCAGGAAATTTAATCGAATTATAAAATTATGAAAATTGATAAAAACTATTAGGAAGAACTGAGCTAGCAATCCATCGAGTGACCCAAGTGACTTGCATCCCCTGGAATATGGGAGCAGGCTTCTCCCCCCCACCCTCTCCAGGGCCTGCTAATCTGCGAGCTCCGTGGCCATGGGCTGCTGCTGTGCTCTCACTTGTGCTCAGCTGCTTTATTTTTAATTGTGACCAAAAAACTGTATCATGACAAAAAAAAAGGTTTTGCCCTCTGGTTTGGGACAGAAGCAGTAGTTAGACATAAACAATGCTGCTGGTCCCACAAAAATCTGAAGCCGTTCATTTCATTAGAGAGACTGCCCGTCCTAAGACGTGACTGTACACACACCTAAGCACCTGCAACGCTTGTTGACTGTCAATCCCAGTGATGCCAAGAGTTGATGCTGCTGTCTTACTCAAGGAGAGTAAATCAAAGCTTATGTTTACAGACTCTTGCTTCAAAAGCGTTTCCCCAACAACTAGAAACCACACTAGTTTCATTCTTTTAAATGGTCTCTAGTAAAGTTTAAGACATAACTACCACATCCCTGAGAAACACACCAAACTTTCATCAGTCGTCTCTGTCTCTGTAAATAATCCAGAGAATGAGACTTTGGTGGTGAGAGAAGACGGCGTGAGCACGGCAGATTGGTTGACGGTCCAGTGAAGTGCAGTGATTCAAGGATCTGGGCATTTGGGAGTGGCTAGGACTGCCTGGAGAGGCAGCCCGTTAGGGTTTTACCTCTCTTCAGTTTTGCTCAGGGCCCCTTCTCAAAGCCTCCCGCTGTTATGTGGCGTGTTAGTCAGCCAACGGGGTGCTGTGCAGAGTGCCAGGAATCTGCTGGCTTTCATAAAGGGTATTTATCTGGGGTAGAAGCTGACAGTTACCAGGCCATAAAGCGTAGTTACTTCCCTCACCAAAGTCTGTGGCCATATGTTGGAGCCTTCCTCTGCCTCTGCCTCTGCCGGCTCCGTGGTGCCAGCGTCTTCCAGTGTCAGCCGCAGGCTATGTCTCATTTCTCTCCGGGCTCAGCGGCTCTGCTTGCCCCACAAGGCCAGCTGCCAACGCTCAGGCAGACGCTGGGCTCTCTTCCTGGGGCCTCTGCTTTGTCTCGTGGGGTCTTCTCTCTTTCCAAACACGTCTGCCTCTCTGTGTATTAACTCCCTGGGGCTCCAGCATTAAAAACTCCAACTTCCTCCTCTGCCGTGCCCACCAAGGGCCAAACCAAAGCCTTAATTATTATTTAATCAAGTAAAAGTGAAACCTCTGAATCTAATCCAATCTAACATGCCCAGAGGAACAGACCATTTCACAAACATAATCCTGTATCTCTTTTCGGAATTCATAAACAATACCAAACTGCTATATGCTGAAGTGTTTTTAGGATCACAGCAAACTCAGTGTTGCAGGTCTTTCACAAAAGGACAACGCTCCAGCCCTGTCCTAAGGCACCTGGTAATTCCGGGTGCAGAGGCGGAGTCTGGCCATCCATGGTCCCTGAACAGGAGACAAAGGGTCCTGGCAGACAGCACCTTGGCCAAGGCTGTGGCTGCTTAAGCTGAAAGGCAGCCTGTGTAGGCACACTGCTCTTTATCCCCTTTCAGGGATTTTTATTTACCCCTTTTCACTGCTTCTCAATCCCACTGGATCTGGTTTCATGCATATTTTACAAGCTCAGTTTTCTGTTGTGTGTGGATTACTTCTTAACCAGCTAGTTGGCTTTTCTCTAAGAAATACATCTACTTCAGACTCATAAGTACTCCAGGGCTTAGAAGAATAAATGTGTTCTTAGGGCAGCCCAGGGGATACCAAGAGAGACTTAGGCCCAGGCCTCTTTATTTACAGAAAACTCAGTATACTCAGGAGAATAGCTACAGCATGCTAAAGAGAACATGAAGAGTTAGGAGCTTGGACATGCTTTGCCCTGAAAGGGAGACCACAATGAATTTCTCATACAGCCACATCATCACTAAACACACCCTGTTATAATACACACCAGTAACAATAGATTTATTGAGAACTTACTACACACCAAGTAATGTACTTATCCTCCTATGATTGTCAACACCTTCTGGGCAACATACAAGTATCCCCATTTTACAAATGGGAGTAGAGAGAGGCTAATTTGCCCGAAGTCGATCCCTGGCAAAGCTGGGACTGAAATCCAGGCTTTCTGACTCTGTAGCAGTCTCTTAACCTTAAAAAAAAAAAAAAAAAAAGACTTCTGCTCCTTAGGAATTTACCTGATATGTATTTAGGCCAAAAAAAAAAGCAGACAAACAAGAAAACTAGCAAACTAAAAAAAGCGGGGCGTAGGGCTCCAGAGGGCCCCAAGGCAGTCCTGGGCCAGTCGACAGTGATGCTCTGACAGCCTCGCCCCAAGTAAGCCGATATGCACACGGAGCTTAGCGAAGGGGCAGGCATTTTCTGCCACGGATTTCCAAACCCTGTACATTTTCATTTCCTCTTTTCCTTTCATTTTTTCCTAAGTCCTTCCTTCCATCTTTCCATTTGGGGGGGGCGTGCTCCCTTATAGAAACATAAGGTAATAAAGGGTTTTTTTTGTTTTAATGTTGGGATGAATACAAAGCAAGATAGGTAGGCAATGCTGTGCAATTAAAATTGTTCATGCTAAAACTAAAAACAAAGAAATAAAAGAAAAAACAAAGAAAAAATTTTAAAAATTTTTAGAAGAGTTCAGTTTCTAGATGAGTAAATGTGGTTGGATTAGATCAGTGATCAAGAGATGGATTACTAAGGGGCTTGATTTCAGTGATAGTTCATGAGTGCATGCATATGCCAAAACTTATCAAATTGCACACTTTAAATATGTACAGTATATTGTACCTCAACAAAGCTGTTTAATAAATAATATTGCAAATAAATGATGTACACAATATCCACGCTAATAACTCAATGTCAGGAGACTATATATTGGGGTTATTTTTCCATTCATTTAGGGTTGAGCTTCCCCAGAGAGCAACCCATATTTGTTTTCCCACGCCCCTTGTAACCAACAGTCAGCTGCAACCCAATTACCTGAGGACTGGGATAAAGGCCACTGAATAGCTTTCCTTAGGGTGAAATGAAATGGCAGTACAAAAATCAATGTGCAGGGAAGCGGCTGTGGCTCAATCAGTAGGGCTCCCGTTTACCATATGGGAGGCCCCGGGTTCGGTTCCCGGGGCCTCCTGGTGAAGGCAGGCCCGCCCGCACGGCGTGGTTAGCTGACCCAGCGAGCACAAGCAGCAAGGGGGGGATAAATGAATAAATAAATAAAATCTTAAAAAAAAAAAACAAATCAAATGTGCAGTGATGATGGCACATCCTTACCATTTGCAAAATTACTGTTATAGACAAGAACAAGCAACTAAGGAAAGTAAAAGCAAGAACACCTGGTAATGGATAACTATTACTATTATATTTATCCATATTTATCAAGCAGGCTCAATCAGCTAGCGTCCTGATTCCTATCCCGACGGTTCCTCTCCCCTTTAATCCATTCAGAACCTACTTCTTGCCTGACTCATCCCCAGCTCTTTAACCCTCTGACCCATACAACTCCCACACCCAGCCTCAAAGTCAGCTGGCCCTGAGGGCCATCATTCAAAACTGCCACCTAAACCTTACAAACTCTAAATTCTGGGATGTCTATTCTGAGACACCTTCCTAATGTGATAATTGCCCTTGTTCTGGCAAGATTCTGGTTCGTCTCCTTCATCCCAGCTTGGCTCTGTCTCCTTGCCTTGATCCCATCTCCACCCTGCAAACCAAAATATGACCCTACTCTTCAGGGGGCTCCCTGTCACCATAAAGAGGAGTCATAGAATTCTGCCAATGAAACAGTCTGCCTTAAAATTTCAGACTCACTGTTTGAGTCTTCTCTAATTCCTCTCTTTTGACGCTCTCTATACAAACCCTACGCCTACTCTAACACTTTCTGACGATTATTCCAATAGCTTCCCAACAAAGGTCCCTGCCTTAACTCTTTTCCATTAGTACTTCTCCAGGTACCTGTCAAAATATAGGGACACGAAAAGACTCTCAAATAGGAAAAGAAATGTAAGGCCCAAAAACTGCTTTTATTTATTCATTTATTTACTTATTTTTTATTTTTTTTAAAAAAGACATTTAGATTACATAATTGTTACACATAAAATATAGGGGATTCCCATATGCCCCGCTCCCCACACCATCCACATTTACCCACAATAACAACATCCTTCATTAGTGAGGTTCTTTCACTGCAATTGATGAACACGTTTTGGGGCACGGCCACTAAGCATGGATTATAATTTACATTGTAGTTTACACTCTCTCTCACACAATGCTATAGGTTATGGCAAGATATATAATGGCCTGTATCTGTCATTGCAATGTCATTCAGGACAATTTCCAAGTCTGAGAATGCCCCTGTATTATACCTGTTGCCCCTCTCCCTGACCTCAGAACCTCTAGTGGCCACTGCCTCCACATCAATGATATATGTTCTTCCATTGCTATGTCAAAAATTGTATTTAAATATTTTTTCATTATTTTTTATTATCCCAAGTATTTTGTTTTTATTTTTGTATTTTATTTCTTATTTTAAAAACTATCATTATTATTTCATTTTCTTATTAATTGTAGTTGGCTATTTTATTGGCTTCATTTTTTAAGTAGTTTTGGATCGCAGAAGGGTTACAACTGTGGGAGGGGAGGCCCATTTGTGTGGGGTGTCAGTGAAGGGGGATACATGGAAGGAGGTTCACCTGGGCATAAATATAAGGCATATAAATGTGTTCAAATGTTCAATTGCCACAGTGGGTGGAGAGTCACACAATAACCAAAAAAATATTGAATCCCCATCCTGGGGAGCTCTGCCACATTCTCTAATGGAACAGCAACAATCCCCCAAGTACAGAGGCAATGGCTAGTGAAGGAGGATGGTCGACTGATGGGCCCTTGATATTGATGACTGTACTTATGAACCTTTACTACTAAATTTAAAACTTAGCCCAGTATTATAGGGTGCCTAAGCGTTACCTCCTGAGAGCCTCCTTGTTGCTCAAATGTGGCCTCTCTCTAAGCTGAACTCAGCATATAAATGCAATAACTACCCCCCAGCATGGGACATGACTCCCAGGGATGAGCCTCCCTGGCACCAAAGGATTACTACCAAGCACCAACTAGCAATGCAACTGAAAAAAGACTTTGACCAAAAGGGGGAAATGGTAAAGACAAATGCGTTTATATGACTAAGAGACTTCAAAGTGAGCTGGGAGGTCATTCCAGAGGATACACTTATGCACATCTCAGCAGGATCTCACTGAATGCTAAATTAGACACTATCCCAAATAGTGGGGCTCCTGAGGGCTCTGGAAACACGCAGGCACTATGGTCAGGGCAGATAGCTCAGGAGTTTGGTGCCTTGCTAGTGGGCCCTACTTTACGGCTTGTGTTCTCCAATGTGACAGAACTGGACTCAGTTGTGGTTTCCCTACACATGGCCTTTCTGTCCCTTCTATCTGAACCTATAGTTGGTCCTGGAGTTGGTAGGTATACATCCAAGAGATCTGAATCTTTGGGCTGTCCATGTGCCAGCTGGGCCCTGAGCCTCAACAGAGTTGCAATACCTAGTCTCCAGTTCATTGGACTCACCCAGGACAACTAACAATGAGGTGATGATGGACAACCACCACACCAAGGAACAGAGCGTCTACAACTGCAAGCAAGAGAGTCCCATCCTTTGGCTGTATGGGACTGAAGCCACCTCTCAATCAAAGGTGGAGGAGCCATCACCATCCCAGAATCCTCAGGATTGGGGAATGAACTATGGACTAGAGTGGACTTACTAGTATTCCACTATACACTTATTGTGATTCTAGCAATGGAAGAACATATATCTAAACTACTTTTAAACCAAACTCAATAATCAGATAGCACCAACACAGAAAGGGAATAGAGAGTTCACTGTTTTACAAAAGAATTACCTTTCCATAAGCTTGAAACCTTTGTTTCTCAAAGTACATTAAAAATAACGTACTAAATTTCATACAATTGTTTTTGTTTTGCCCTTTTTTTTCCCCTGGGCAAGGGGTCTTGGTGAGAACCTCATATTTTGAGTAGGACTTTTCCTAACTATTCTTGCTTATATATTCTCAATGATTTATGTTTCTCTATTGATTATTTTGAACAGTTAACAGCCAACTTTATTATATACAATAAAATGCATCCATTTTAAGCCTACATTTAAATGAGTTTTAACAATTTCACACCCCTGTAACCTCCTCCAAAGTCAAGATACAGAACATTTTCATCACCTCCAAAAGTTCACCTGTGCCTATCTTTGTCTATGCTCTCCTAAACTCCCAGCCCTAGACAACCACTGATTTCTTGTCAGTATACAAAGATTTTTTTTTACAGTGTTATATAAGCAAAAGCATACAGGATAGACTCTTCTGTGTCTGGTTTCTTTTGCTCAGCATCATGTTATTGATATTCATTCCAAGTTGCTACATGTATGAGGTCATTCCTTTTTATTGCAGAGTAATATTCCATTCTATGAATATACCACAATGTGTTTTTTCAACTGATGACAGGCATTCGGGGTATTTCCAATTTGGGGCTAATGAAAAAACTGCTATGAACAACTGTGCACAAGTCATTGAATGGATGTTAAGTTTAAATTTTTCCAGGAGCAGAGCTGCTAAGTCTATGTTTGGCTATATTAAAAACTGCTGAACTGTATTCTAAAGCGATTATACCATTCTACATTCCCAATAGTGATGAATGAGAGTTTCAGTGTTCCACATCCTTGTCAACACATGGGACTGGCAATCTTTTAAATTTTAACCATTCTAATAAGATTATAGTAGTATTCCATTGTGGTTTTAATTTGCATTTCTCTAATAATTAATTATGTTGAACAACTTTTCATATGCTTTTTGACCATTGGTATATATTTTTTGAGATGTCCATTCAAATCTTTTGCCTATTTTAAACTGGGTTGTCTTCTTATTATTGAGCTGTAAGATCTCCCTATATATTCTGGATTCATGTCCTTTGTCAAAAATATACATTGCAAATATCTTCTCCAGTCTGTGGCTTGCCTTTTCTTGTTCTTAATGATATTTCTGATGAGACGTTTCTAATTTCTATGAAGTCCAGTCTATCAAATTTATACCTTATGTTTAAGTATCCTAAAAATTCTTTACCTGCCCCTAAGGTCTTGAAATTCTTTTCTTCCATGTTTTTGTCTAGAAGATTTATAGTTTCAATTTTTACATTTAGGTATATAATCTATTTAATTTAAAATTTTTATATGGCATGAGATAAGGGTCAAGGTGCATTTTTTCCCATATAGATACCCAGTTGTTTTGGCATCATTTGTTGAGAAGAATAATCTTTCCCCAATGAACTGCTCTGACACTTTTGTTTAAAATCTACTGACCATCCACTATCTCTGGACTCTGTTCTGTTTTGTTGGTCTATATGTCTATTTTTACACAATATTACACGTAGCTTCAGGGTTAGGCTTGAAATCAAATAATGTAAGTCCTACAACTTCATTCTTGTTTTTGAAAAATTTTTTGGATATTCTAGGTCCTTTGCATTTCCATTTTAATTTTAGAAGCAGCTCATCAATATCAACCAAAAACTCCTGCTAGACTCTTGAATGACACTGTGTAGACTCTTTTAATCAATTAAGAACTAATTTAATTTGAAATGTCTTATAATCCATGACTATATCTTCATTTATTTAGAGCTAAATTTCTTTCAGCAACTGCATAAAGAAATTTAACCCTAAGTATTATATTTCATACTTTTAGAATCTGCTGCAAGTGGAATTGTAGTTTTAATTTCACTTTCCAAAGCTAGAGTACAGAACTACAATTATATTTGATAGTGGACTGTGTATTCTGCAACCTCGCTAAATTCACTTATTAACTCACTCCTGTTCTTAGATTCCCGAGGATTTTCTGTGGACATTATCATGTCACTTGTAAATAAATGCAGTTTTATTTCTTCATTTCAATTTGTGTAACTTTTTTCTTCTTGGCTTAGTCCATTGGCTAGAACCTCCAATATATGGTTATAGGAGTGGTGAAAGAACACATCTTTGCCTTGTTCCTGATCTTAGAATGAAGGCATTCAATATCTCACCAATAATATGAGGTTAGCTCTATATTTTTTATAGATGCCATTTATTAAATTAAGGAAATTCCTCCCTATTCCTACTTTGCTGAGATTTTTCATGAA
The DNA here is from genome assembly GCA_026826555.1 of Tolypeutes matacus. Taxonomy (NCBI): domain Eukaryota; kingdom Metazoa; phylum Chordata; class Mammalia; order Cingulata; family Chlamyphoridae; genus Tolypeutes; species Tolypeutes matacus. The sequence goes on from JAKSZT010053830.1 coordinate 30,361,638, forward strand.
TGGGTGTTTACAGTTTTGTTAAATGCTACTTCTGCATTCGTTGAAATGTTTTTTCTTTTTTAGTGTGCTGATATGCTATGAGTTACACTGACTGATATTTGAATGTTGAACCAACTCTGCATTCCTAGGTTAAACCCCATTGGTCATGTCTTATCCTTTTTATGTATCCCTGAATTCTATTTGCTAATATTCTGTTAAACACGTCTGTGTCTGTGGTTTATTTATCATGGAATTTTCTTTTTCTGGTTTGTTATCAGATAGATGATAAGCTTAAGAGTTACTTCTTCCTCTATTTTTGAAAGAGTTTGGCTAAGATTGATATTATCTTTTTCTTAAATGTTTAACAGAACTCGCCAGTGGAATTATCTGAACCTTGAATTTTCTTAAATGATGAATTCATTTTCTTTAATAAATCAAGTGCTATTCAAATTTTGTTGTTTTTTTTTTAGTCAGTTTGATGATTTGTACCTTTCAAGAAATTTGTCTATTTTGCCTAAATTGTCAAATTTATTGGCTTAAAGTTGCCCAGAACATTCCCTTGCCAGCCTTTTAATGCCTACTGGATCTATAAGTGATGTACCCTCTCCTCACGGCTAGTTTTGGTAATTGGTGTCTTCTCTCTTTTTTTCTTTATCACTCTAACTAGAAAGTAAAAAATTTCATTAATCTTTTCAAAGAATGAGCTTATGGTTTATAAGCCTCTTCAAAGAACTAGCTTTTACTGATTTTCTCAACCTCTTTTCTGTTTTTCATTGATTTCTACTTTCATAGTACCTCCCTTCCTTTCAGTTGTTAGGTTTTAATTTTTAACTTCTTAAGGTAGAATCTTCTATCACTGATTTTAGTTCTTTTTTCTTTCCATTAAAGAGTAAACACATATATGAATATATACATAAATATTGATAAGCCAGAGGAATGAGCTATGCACACAGATGGGCTTCTGGGCAGTCAGGAGTTGCCAGTGCTGAGAAGGTCATGGCAAAGCAGCAGCCCCACTGGACCTGGACACAGACGGCACTCCCCCGGGGCTGGCCTGGAAGCGGACAGCGCTCCCCCAGCACCTGGCCTGCTGCCGCCCGCTGTTCCCTCTGTGGCTCATCCCTGAACCACTGCCACCCCTTGCCTGGACCCTCAGTACTTCACCCTCCCTCCCAAGCTCGCCTCTCGGGGGCTGAAAACTGCTTCCTCCTCATCCTGCAACCACAGCTGCGACCGGAGCCAGGCACCGCCACCCTCTATCCTCCGCCAGCCCCACCATGCCCTGGCCCTGGCGCTCCAGGCAAGATCAGCCTGCCGCCCCACCGTGCCAGCAGCGGTGCCCCTGGGCCTCCTGTCCTGCTGCTTCTGGCTGGTGGTGCTGCCCACACCCTCTGTCTCGTCCTTCCAGCCTGATGCTTAGACCACCTGGGCCTGGCTCCCTTTAACAGACTCATGTCCGAGCTCGCTTCGGCAGCACATATACTAAAATTGGAACGATATAGAGAAGATTAGCATGGCCCCTAGGCAAAGATGACACGCAAATTCGTGAAGCGTTCCATATTTTTTCCGTGTAATAGTTTAGGTAATCTAAGTACCTCTTAAAATATATTTATATACATATAAATAACATTTTTGTAAGCAAATGCACATATATGCATATATATTTATATATCATTTTACAAATATTGGTATGTATTGTGAAAATTTTGATTTTTACCCACAATAAAAAATAAATAAATTGGAAAAAAAAAAAAAACAAAAAAAAAACAGACTCATGTCCACAAGACAACTGTGGGGAAAACATAATAAATAAATAAGTGTAATTCCCTCTAAGCACCGTTTTAACCACACTGCACAAACTTTGAAATATTTATTTTCATTTTCATTCCATTCAAAATCGTTTCTAATTTCCCTCATTTTTCCTTCTTTCACCCAAGCCTTATATAGATATATTTTGTTTAATTTCCAAATATTTGAATATTTTATGGATCACTTCCATTACTGATTTCTAGTTTAATTCCACTGTCCGACCTGCATATGACCTGCATAGTTTTAACCCATTCGAACTAGTTCAGACTTATTTTACGACCCAGGATATAGACTTCCTCGGCGACTCCTCAGCACAGCCGAGAAGAACGCGTGTTCCACAGCTGCTGGTTCAGTGAGGGCTGTTCAAGTCTTCTGCGTCCTCATCCTGGCAGTTACCGAGAGGGGCTGTTAACATGGCCAGCTATACTTCTGGAACTTTCCTTTCAGCTGTGCCAGTTTTTGCTCCACATCTCTTATTGATGCATACTTAGGACTATTTTATCTTCTCAGTGAATTCACCCCTTTACCCTGAGGGATGCTCTTTACCCCGTTCTGAAGTCTACTGTGTCCGACAGTCACATCAGCCACGCTACCTCTCCTAAGGCTGGAGTTGGCATGGCATGTTTTTCCTCTCCTTTTACTTTCACCCTATCTGTGCTGTTATAGTAAAGCTAGCAGACAGCATATAACTAAATCTTGCCCTTTAAAGTCTGCTCTAACAATCTTCATTTCAGTTGTAGGATTCATCTAATTTTGAAGTCTAAGTTCTGAAATAAAGTTGCTGTGATGCTGTGATTCCTCTGTATCACCATCATCAGGCCATAAGAATACTTCTCTAACAACTTGTGGAGATATCAGAACAGCCCACACTAACCAAATTCTTACCTTTGGAATGGCAAACCATTGTAAATAGGGGACTCTATGACATTATGAGCCTTTCAACCCGATAACTAGAGGTAACAGTTTCACTCTTCTCTTGAGTATCTGGAAGTAGTGAATTAGAAATGGAGCTGGCACTACAGACATGCCAAATAAGTCACAGCAACTCCCCTAAAATGAGCTGGCCTTTACCATTCTCCAGGTTTTCCTCTGCCCTAACATCTAAAAGCATTTCATTGTACAGGTTCTCTAAGATGCCTGTCTCAGGTACATTTCTCACATCTCTCCTGGATCACTAACCTTTTCATTTTATATTTATACGTGATCCTTGGAGAGCAGGGATTCTGTTCTGCCCATTTTGAACCCTAATTCAGCACTGCACATGAAAGACAGTGGCTCTCAATAAACAGCAGGTAAACGAGTGAACGGGGCACAGAAGTGGCTTGAGATTCATTTACGAAGCCAGAGACGGAGGATCCACTCTCTCTGCAAGGTTCACAGAAAGGTGAGGTTTTTGTTTTGGGCTACAAAGCCAAAGCCTCACACAGGTTCCTTTGCTAGTAGCAACAGCAGCCCTCCAGTGTCAGGGGACTTCTCGATGAAGCAAGAGCTCCTGGGGGCTGTGGCTGCATTTGTGCGAGATGCCGTGGAAGCACTCCGGCTTTGCTGGGGCTGCCCAGAGGTGGGCAAACCCTTCCATCAGGGGAGGCTTCCAACGGGAAGTGGCCAGAAGCCAGTGAGAAGGTAAAAGCTCGTGGGACAAGGAGGCAGGGGAAAGTCACGGATCAGGACCTGAACTCAAGAGAGGTGAACAGGAAAAGGCCTAGAGACCACCAACCCAGAACCGATGCGGCTAGAAGCCCCAGTGAGGGCTGAGTCATTGTGGCTTCTGGAGAAGTCTGGTGCCTGCCTAAGTCCTAGCAGCCAAGCTCCTCGGGGACTGTGGACAGTCCCTTCAACCCTGGCATGCTCCAGGGACTTGGGGAAAAAAGCCTGGGTGGTTTTGAGAAGAAGGACAGGCCCTGAGGTAAGGCCTCCTTGCTAAGCTCTGTGAGTCAAGAAATCAGTACCAACACAGCCCAAAGTTATTGCTGACATGGCTTAGGGAGAAAGCAGTCAGCTCTGAGGATCAACCAGATCTGGGTTTTTATCTACTGCCTCTTATCGGCTCTGTGGCCTTAGGAAAGCTACTTAACCTGACACTGTTTCTTCACTTGAAAATGGGATGTCAAGTACATATTTCACACTATTGGGGTGAGAATTAAGTAAAACAACATATATATTTAAAAAAAAACTGCCGTTGAGTTCACACGTGGTTATTTCTGCCGGGCTGGTGATGGGTGATTTGACTGGGCCCCTGTAACTGTGCACCTGTGGGTTTGGAGAAGCATGAAGTGGGGGCGGATAAAAGCACACACACATACACCCCACAACTACCCATCATCCCTAACCCCATTCACATAAGTCAAGGACACCAGATAACATGAGTCCTTAACTCAAGAAAGCAGTCATGTGGTCTGTCCTTCTGTGGCTTGTTTCTTAAGTCAAATACAAAGAAGGTAAAAGACTGTCAACGCCGTTACACTAGAGGCACGTCACAAACACGAAGGAGCCACGCAGGAGACCGCAGGGCCTACCTTCTGGCTGGAAGGCCCTTCGCCCTCGTCCAGGGCCCCCTCCTCCGGCTGCTCGTAGGCAGGGCCGCCCAGGGCGCAGATCCTCTTCTCACACTGCTTCTTGGCCACGGTCAGCTGGTTAATGTACCTCTTCATGTTCCTGGCCCTCAGGAGGTCAGCTTTCATCGCCGCAGTTTCTTTACCTTGAATAGAGGGATGGACAGGGCCCGGTCAGAGGACAAGGGACAAAAGAGGGGACAACTCTGAACCAGATTAAAGTCTAAGGTGATGGATACTAAACAAAGTAAGAAAGCAGAATTCATGCTAAACACACATACACACTCCCAAACACAATACCAATTAAGGAGGCTTCTAAATACAAGAAAGGTCCTTTGCCAGCTCTCGCACGTCTTAAGTGCAAAACATTTAAAAAAAACAAAACTCCACACACACGCACGCTCAAATCGGCGTGTGTTGCGTGTGTGCACTCTATGAGCTAGCTGTGAGTGCTCACTGCCAGCCACTGGCTGGGCCTCTGGGACTCCGAGCTCAGCGTCCAGCAGGGAGCCGTGGCCGCAGCAGCTGCGGTCACGAGCATGGTGAGGCCACGATGCAGACGCGCGGGCGGCAGGGCCTCAGCCCCGGCTCCCTGGAGCACATGCCCTCCACGCAGACGCGGATGCGGATGCGGATGGGGAGTGGAGCGTGGCCGCGAGAACAGCAAGAGTGAAAGTGAAGCCCAGGAGACAGGAAAGAGAGCAAAGTGCTGGAGGAGCTGAAAGGGCCAGTACAGCTGGTGTAAAGGAGGCAGGGCAGAGTGATTCCAAACGCATCTGCAGTGGATAGAAGCCAGAGATGCAAAGACCTTTAGGTCATGGTAAGAATCTTGGTCTGACCCAAGAGCACTGAGACACTTAAACTGGGTTTTGAGCAGGAGTGTACTATGAATGGATGTGTACTCAGAAAACACACGAAGCAGGATTAAAGAAAGAGACTGGAAGGTGAAGTATGAGAGACCATCACAGGACCCAAAGAGAGAGTCGAAAGCCTGAAGAGGCAGGGGCAGCAGACAGGAGTGGGAAGATTCAAGAACCACTTAGGAAGAGAACAAGAGGACCCATCGACAGAGTGGAGGACAGGCTGCTGAGGAATGTAGGAAAAAAAGAAGGCTCCAAGGTGGCTCCTAGATTTCTGTCACGAGCAGCCACAGAGACGGAGGGGCAAATTACCAAACCAGAACACGCTAACAAAAAAGTAGGGTTGTGGAAGATCATAACTTCAATTTTGGTCAATGTGGCAGATTGTGGTTTTGAGAGACGGCCACAACAGTATCTCCCAGCCACATGCTCTTTTTGCGATGTCACTTTCTGATTAAGGAGGGCATGTGCTCCCTTCTCGAACCTCGGTGGGCTGCCATTACAGCAGAGGTGACTTCCGAGGCTAGACGGTAAAAGACAGCACAGCTAAAGGGAGAAAGTTTAGGTTGTGTGTATATAACTAAAAAACCCAAAACCACAGGCTTGTACAACAAACAGTGACCTAATGCAAACTATAGACTACAGTTAATCAACAGTGTAATTATAATATTGTTTCATGAATTGTAACAAAGGTACCACACTAACACAGAGGTGGGGGGTAAGGTATTCAGGAGCTCTGTAGTTCCTGCCTGAGTTTTCCATAAACTTACAACTTCTCTAACAAACAGGCAATATACTGGCTTGGACCCTGGACCTCCTGTGGGTGGCCTGGTGGCCCTGAGGCCCCAAGCTTTGAGGAAGCCTCGTCAGGAGTCAGTGGACAGGCCTCCGAGGGGCAGAACTGAGCCCCAGACCCGCCCAGCACGCCGTGGCACCAGGTGAGCGCGCCACCTCGAAAGCAAATTCTCCACAAGAGTCACCCTTGCCAGCACCTGCCCAAACTGCCGAATCGTGAGCAAAATAAATAAGCATTGTCTGAGACGCTGACTTTTAGGGTGGTTTGTTACTCAGCAAAGACTAACAGAACAGAGACGCTGCGCTGCCTGAGGCCTTCCACCATCAAGGGGAACTCACCAGAACAGGCCAGACAGCCGAGGGCCAAACAAGCAATGCAGGGCACGCTCTCAGCGAGCCCCACATCTGATGGCAGGAGAGAGGAGAGCTGGAGAGGGAGGTGACAAGGGAGAGCCAGGCCACGAAGGCCAAGGGAAGAGAGGACCCCAGCCAGCTCTCGGCTGCCTTATTCCCACAGCCTCCTGACGCGCCACCACGCTCCCATTCCTGCCTCCCCGCCATTCCTCTTCTCACACAGCGCCCAAGGCGCTTCTACTGAGACAGAAACCAGAACACGCCCGTCTGCACAGGGCGAAAGCCAAAGCCCTCAGGGAGACAGGAGGCCCCTCGCCCTGCCTCACCCCCTGCCGCAGGGCCCCTCGCCCTGGCCCCACCCCCTGCCGCCCTGGCCTCACCCCCTGCCGCAGGCCCCTCGCCCTGGCCTCACCCCCTCGCCCTGGCCTCACCCCCTCGCCCTGCCTCACCCCCTCGCCCTGCCTCACCCCCTGCCGCAGGGCCCCCTCGCCCTGGCCTCACCCCCTCGCCCTGGCCCCACCCCCTGCTGCTGGACTTTCCACTCACTCCAGACACACTGGTCTCATCCTTCTCTTTTTTCTTTTCTTTCTTTCAACAGCTGTATTTGGATTTAATTCATATGCACACAATTCTACTTCAATTGTACAATTCAGTGTCTATTCAGAGTTGTACACTCGTCACCAGTCACCCCAAAACAAACACTGCACCCACTGGCCCTCGCTCCCCATTGTCTCGCCAGCCCTCTCTCACCCCCAGTCCTGGGAACCACGGATCTGCTCTGTCTCTCGATTTGCCTTTCTGGACGTTTCATGCCAACGGAGCTACAGTCCTGTGGTCTCTGGGGTCTGCCCCTCCCTTTCGGAGCACCTGCTGGCTGCTCCCCCCTCAGGGCTTCTGTGCTTGCGGCCCTCTCGGGCCTGGACCTTTCTCCACTTACCTGCAAGGCTCAGCTCACCTTCAGGTCTCCGTGAAGCCTTCCCCGGCCACCCCACTTCACAGTGCTGCCTTCAACCTACACCACCACTTCTTCCCTTCTGTGCTCTACTTTTCTCTAAAGCACAAAACACCATACTATATACCCTACTTATTTATCCCTTCTCTACCCACTGGAAACTAAACTGCTACAGTCACTCTTCAACTTACTACACCCTGGTCGCTGTTGCCAAAATCAGCAGTGACCTTCGCACTGAAGCCAGCGGCACTCTGCAGTGCGGTCTGGAGGCAGAAAAGCTCTCCCGGAACTCTGGCCCTGCTACCACTGAGCTGTCTGACCTCGGACACCGAGGCTTCTTAAATTTAATTTTAGAACAATTACAATGGTTTGTTTCCTTGACATTACATAACCTGAAACAGAAAACTAACACAGTTATTTTTTTTAATGAGAAAGCATTGAGTACTACCTTCAAGGAGACAGGTTGAAATCCAACCTGAAAGAAGGTGTAAAAGCTGAGGGAAGGAATTTTTTTTTTAACTGGGAGAACTGAGTTGGTTTTAATGCCAATGAGAATAAACCAGTTAAAAAGGTGAGTGATAGCAGGTGTAGACGTTTGATATGGTTCATGAATTCCAGCATTAGATGTTGGATTATGTTTGCAGACTGCTCTGTACCTGGGTGTGATTAAATTATGATTGGGGCTTTGATTGGCCACTTCAGTGAGAAGATAAAACTACACGGCAGAGCAGAGGAGCTAGTTGGGGTTTTGATGCTGGGTTTTTGAGCTGGAGCCCGGGGAAGGAAGCAGAGGGGCCTGGTCGTGAGGAGGGAGAGAAGGCCCCAGGAAAAGAGACGAGCCGTTCACCTGACAGTTCACAGTGGCCTTGTGGAGAGAGGCAAAGCCTAGAGAGCCTCATGGTCTGCAGCTGCCCTCGTGGAGGAAACAGGCGCAGTCCCGCGAAGAAGCCTGAGCCCTGGCAGCCGCCGGCAGCCGTCTTGCTCCAACGTGTGGCAACAGACCTTGGTGAGGGAAGTAACTTATGCTTTATGGCCAAATAAACGCCCTTTATAAAAGCCAGCAGATTTCTGGTATTTTGCATCAGCACCCCTTTGGCTAATACAGCAGGGCACCCAGAAAACAGGTAAAGAGCCTGGCTTTAGGAGAGGAGCGAGAGCACGGAGGCAGAACAGACGGGCGCGGATGGCCTTAGTCTGAAGTCTGGCGGCAGAAGCTGAGGCCTTTCCCTTCACCAGATGCTTTTCTCTGTGAAGCAGTGAGTGCAGTTAGAGGGAGGGAGTAAAAGGCCATCAGAGCCTGCAGAAACGCCCTGCGGAGAGCGGAGAGCAAGCTGCATTCCCGGGCCGGGTGACCACTAGACAGACGGAGACATTCCCACGCAGACGCACCAGCTGCTGGCCCAGGCAGCTCCCGTCTGAAGGGGCAGCGATCAGCGCTTAGACGCGGGCCGCCGTGATAAACGAAGGGGGTCTGTGCTCTGCTTCCTGGTCTGCTTAGCGCCACCCTGGGCGCCACTTCCCGCATCTCGCTGGAGGGCGGCCGCCTGGTGCGGCTGTTTAAAGCAGCACGCAAGCAGGTGGAGAGGCTGAGAAACGGCGGACGCGGCGGGGCGCTTTCCCACACTGCGCGGGCAGACTCGAGGTCCTGGGGAGGGGTTTTCATGTGACTTCAACGACGGTTTCTCAACTTTTCCTGCGCTTGGTCAACTAAAGAGCTCCTTAACTGCAGCCCTGAGAGGGAAAGACTATTATTTCAGAGCCCCCTTTGTAGGAGGATAAAGGCAAATACAGTCTGCCCCCTAGTCAGTCTACTGCCAACAAACAGGCTTTGTATAGCTAAAGAACTCCATGCCTGGAAGAGCTGATTTTTTTTCCCAGAAAAACAGTCACATTTTAAACACATATCCTTAAACTCTAAAATTTGGGGACAAAAAAGTTGCCTTTTATGGAACAAACCTAGACCTTAATTTTAATTTTGGGCTAAAACATGCTAATAAAGAGAGAAACTATACAAAATAAAGCTGATGCCCATTTATCACCAACCATATTCTTCATCTCTCAAGAAAGCTGAACAGTCTTTCTAAAAAGACAAAAATCCGAAGCAAATCCCGAGGAGGAGGAGGAAGAGGGGGAAGCCCTCTCCTAAAGCGCATGTTCTTACCAAACGCGGCTGCTCGGGCCCAAGCTCTGGCCGTGAACGGCCGAGGCAGGGCGCAAGCCCGTGGCTCGGGCCGCCCCGTCTCCCGAGGAGACCGCCCTGCGTCCAGGGGTCCAGGGAGAAACACCCGCAGGGCGCTCACAGCCCGCGCGCCCGGCACGCAGAGCCCTCGGCGGCCCAGCGACGCGGATGGGCACGAGTCTTTGTGGCCTTAAGGCCCACCCACGCAGAACATGTTCACGCCCAGAGACGCGGGGGCAGTGGCACGCCGTGACCCAGCTCACGCCCAGGCTGCGTCTCTCAAAGCCGATGCATCCCAAACGCTAGCTCCAGCGAGAAAAGGGCCGAGATGGCCGTGGCTGGACTGCGAAACACTGGACGGCAGGGGCGCCAAGACCAACACTAAGTGACAGAACGACATTCTGAAAGAAATTAATTGTATTTACTGTTTCTCTCCTGGTCTGGATTCTAATGAGGTCAGAGAAAGAGGAAATGGGTTAAGTTGCTGAAAAAGACATTTAGATTAGGCATTTAGTGAACCCTTCGGCTCCAACTATATGACAGCAGACTTAAATGACATCACAGAACTGCTTTTTGCTCTAAATCTTCTGCCCAAGATAAAGTTCTTCCTTAAACCAGCTAAGTGACTTGCAGTAAAGCAAAAAACACCAGGGGGCAGCTGTTAAGTACTACTTGTTTTTTTTTTGTTTTTTTTTTGTTTTTTTTCTCTTTGGATTTTGGAGACAAAATATTTCTCATTTATTTATTTTTTTTTTTAAATCATATTTTAATTTAGTATATAGTAAAATACCAGTCAAACTTTGGTGCATTGCACATATAAAACATGAACATTAACAAAACAATTGAAAATTAGAATTTTTTTCATAATGATTTTAAGGTTAGTATCTTTTATATAGCTCAAAATTGCATAAGTAAAGTTAGGGCTTCACAGACTTTCCAAGCACAATTAAGGCTTTGTGTGTGCTTTAAAAGAAACAAAGAAACCATTTAAAAGGGGGGAAAAAAAAGTGCCCACCCATACAGTAGGTAAGGGGTGAAACTGGTTTCCTACCCACATCTGCTTGACTCCAAAGTCTACTTAATTTTTTTCCAAAGTATCTTTTGGGTCTTCAAGAAGGAATTGATAAAAATAACTGATATGAATGAATGTCATGGGTGGGTTTTTTTGTTTGTTTGCTTGTTGTTTTTTTGTTTGTTTGTTTTGTTTTTTAGGAGGCACTGGGAACCAAACCCAGGACCTCTCATGTGGGAAGCAGGTGCTCAACTCCTTGAGCCATATCTGCTCCCCTTCATTATTTCTTTAACTTCAAACTCTTTGTAGGTTTCTAAATCTCCACCCATGACATTCATTCATATCAGTTATTTTTATCAATTACTACTTGTAATGAGGCAAAGTAGAGTGAAATAACTTGTAGTGCAAAATGATGTCTAGAAATAACTATTGCAACTAAACAGGATTTAAATGGCTGCATTTTTAGGCATTAAAAAACTTCAGTCGTGGGATTCTTTCTTCTCCCATGGTATGCTTCCACAGTATATTCTAACAGCAGCACCCCCAGCAGGCTGACGAGGAAGCTAAGGATAACTTGGAGCTGCAGGTGCTCTGGGTCAGCTGAGGCTGTGGGGCAGCTTGTGCTGGACCAGGTTTTAGCAGCATCCCTGTGGCCTCTACCACCGATGCCAGGACCCCTTCTGCCAAATGGGACAAAAAAATATCTCCAGACACTGTCGAATGTCCCCTGGGGGGCAAAGCTCCGCCCCCTCTCCACGGAGACAAACCAACACAGAAGTGCAGCCACTGTGGCCGAGAAGGACATTTTCACTAGAAAATATTGAGGCCTCTGATCCTCATCCTGAGTCCACACTGATAGACTAACAAGCCTGTGAATCTTTCCTGTACATTAAGAAGTGTTACTAAGTGTTCTTGCTGGGAGAATTCGAGAAACAAGTATTTACTTAGGGTCTAGTCAAGACTCAAAACGAGAAATGGCACTTGACTTCTTAACATGGAACTGGCAGTAATTAGTAATCTTCACAAACTTTCGCAAAATTATCTCAAAAGCTGCACAGGGACTAAAGAAAATATTTACCTTACTTTTCAACTTGAGGCCAGTATGTGCTTTCTTAAAAAAGAACAAAGGAAATTCTCGAAGCGCCACTCCACTCTAGGAGAAGGTCCACTTGGGAACCAGCGGTGGCCGCAGGCCTGGAAGCAGAGCCCTCAGGAGGCGGCCTGCACAGCCTGCCAGGCAGCCGCTCCTTTGCTTTGAGGACTTCAGACCCTTCAGCATGCCTCCAAACACACTGTGCATGGCATACTGCTCAAAGCCACACACCTGTGACAGGCAGCGCCCTGCTCACCACCGGGCACTGCGGGCTGAGCAGATGGAGCGCACGCTCAGAGCCCGATCCACCCAGGCAGGTGTGAGCTTTGGGTGCGACTCTCAGACTCTCGCAGCACCGCCCACGCGAACGAGGAAGTCGAGTGGAAAGAGCGGGTCTGTGTGTAACCGACGAGGTTCTGTCCACACCAGGCAAATTAGCTGATCTCTCTGGACCTGAAATGCAGATATTTAGGCTATACTATGACCAAGGTTCTCCTGGGAAAGAGCGCTGGCCTGGCTGGCAACTAGGGAACAGAGGGGCTGGGGAAGTGGGGAGGCGAGAGCGCCTGGAGCAAGGGCAGGGAAGCGGCAGGGGGTCTTTTATAAGCTTAGTCATCCAGGGCTCAGAAAACCAAAGCGAAGGGAAGCAGGAGAAAGGTTACTGAGACTAGAGATGAGTTTCCTTCTTTCCAGTAGGGACATCTTTAAATCCCAGACCAGGCAAGAAACTACAAACTATCTTTAAAAAAAAAAAAAAAAAAATTTCCGAAAGGAAACCATTATGCTTACTATTAGCAGGTATCAGTTATGTGTGTGCACATGGACATACTCAGTATGCTCTGCACTACTTCTACAGTTCTGTGATATATTCAATCCCAAAACTGTTTACTTACACTCTGAAGAAAAGAGATGTGCAACTCTACCAAATAAAAAGGCAAAACTCCCCAATCTGCACTACAAGCTTATCACTCTCAGCTGTCACTACTTATTATAACAGTTTCTAGCAGATTCAAAATTAATCATGTCATTCACTGTGACCATCTCAATGAAACTGACTCTTATAGTGATATTAACTATTTTTTTATATCATTTCAGGACTCAGAACAGCATGGAAGAAAGCCTATTCACATCATACTACAGGGGAGATTTAAGTTATTTCCCATTTCTATTCGAATTCCTACACGTGGCCAGCATAATAGACCATTTCTCAACTATTCTGACAATTCTGTCTAGTTTTAAATAAAAAGCTATAATTTTGGATACAAAAAATGCAAACATGAAAAAAGAGGAAAAAAGGAAAAGAAACCCCAAAAAACAAAAAACGCAAACATGACCACATCAATAGCTTGCTATCATCTAAAGAAGTAGATGAAATTTAGGTCTCAGTCACAACATATTTGGCACATTTAAATGATAAGGTCAGAAGCAAGAAAACTGCAAGCAAACTAAAATTGCTGGGACTGTTTCCAGCTGTTCAGTATCTGTATGTTTGCTGTTGAGAACCTCTTTTCCTAATTATACCTGATTTAATTTCCTTGCCAATAGGACAAGAGTCTGCTTTAGATGGTTTAAAAAGTAATAATTTCATCTATTTTCCCTAGAACCATCTCAGCAATTAAACTAGCTAAGACACTGTAAAGATTATTTTAAAAAATAATTTGCTGCTTCATTTCTTATTTAAGAGACCAAAATTCCGAAAAGGGATGGGGTAGGAAATGGGAGTTAATGCTTAACTGGTAGAGTTTCTATCTGGGATGACGGAAACATTTTGGTAATGCGTGATGGCGACAATACTGTGAACATAACTAACAGCACTGAACTACGTATTTAAATGTGGTTAAGAAGGGGAAGTTTTAGACTGTATATATTAATGTTACCAGAATACATATTTTTAAACAGGACTGCACAGTGAACCCTCATGTAAACTATGGACTATAGTTAATAGTATAATTATATAATATCTTTCATCAACTGTAACTCAGAAACATTAATATAAAATGTTAATAGGGAAAATTGTGTGCATGAGGAAGGATATATGCAAACTCTTATTTTCTGAAAGGTTTTTCTGTAAACCTACAACTTCTCATATATATGTGTGTGTGTGTGTGTGTATATATATATATATATATATATATCATTTGATACTTCATTTCTTTAAAAGACCAAATTCCAAAAGACAAGTCATCGAAGAATCAAGTTCAAGTTCCACCTTGTTAAGGGAAGTAATTTGCTTCCTCTTTAAGATACACTAATTTACTGTGACCCTGAAACATCTGCAGTTTTAAGTAGATTTGATGGAGCTCACTGAAGCCCCAAAAATCTTATTTTGAATCTTCTTAACCATAAAAAGTGAAGAAGTCTACAGGCCCAAATGCCCCTCTGTCCTTCTGAGAAAAGGCATCCAGAGTTAGTCAATTCCTTAGCATTTCACAGGGCACACGACCAGATAATCTCTCCCAATCCCAAATGGCATTTTTCCCTTTAAAGCCCCAGAGCATTTTCATAGTTGCGTATCATCTTTCAACAATCAATGGTTTTTACAGAAACAGACTCGCCTGAAACATATCTTTTTTATGTGCTAACATACACACAGTACATTCATTAAGATTCCCATCTACTGGCTGAATCCTACATATTCTCAGGTCTTCCATCTGTTAACTCTTTCTTAAAACTTCTTCCGTTTCCCGTTTCAGAGATGATATGGAAATACAGAGAAACAACAATGGAAACCAAATCAATTACAACTGCAGACACAACCTGGCAGCATCACCACATCATCACTCTAACACAGGGCGCTGTTTTCCAGGTTTAAGGAAATCAGTGCAGACAAGCAGGGCTTGTGGCAAGAGGGCAACATAACGGCGAGGTCTCTTTCTGATTCTTCACCTGATGGTATTTTCATCAGATCAGTTTCTAAACAGCAAAGATCTCCACAGGAAGCGACTGTGGCTCAGTCAGTAGGGCTCCCGTTTACCATATGGGAGGCCCCGGGTTCGGTTCCCGGGGCCTCCTGGTGAAGGCAGGCCCGCCTGCACGGTGTGGTTAGCTGACCCAGCGAGCGCAAGCAGCAAGGGGGGGATAAATGAATAAATAAATAAAATCTTTAAAAAAAAAAAAGATCTCCAAAAACAACTCAACAATTGTATTTAAGAGTCTTTCAATGCTAAAAATTCACCTTTCTATAATGACTTTCAGGGGAGAAAAAATGCCTATATTTGTCTGAAATAAATTAAAGAAAAAGTCAATTTGAGAAAGAATGAGATATCAACTTTTATATTAGTTTATAAACTGGTTTGAGATAGCTAACTCATTTGTCAGCTACACAGCAAAACTCCATAGGTCAGAGAGAAACAAGAATGGATTCCTATAATACTCCATAGCTTAATGAATATCCAATTAAAAGAAATCATAACGGGGAATGCTAACATTTGATCTTCCCTTCAAAAAAGTAAGTATCTAACACATTTAAATCATAAAAATTTCATTATCTAAAAATGAAACCACCTACACGTGAACTTTAAAGGTAAAGCAGCAGATGGTATTATAAATTAGGGACATCACTTCTGACTGCTAACACATTGTGCTACTCTAATCATGGGAACACGGCATCAGCTTTGCAAAGATATCTGAATGGAAGACAGTGGAACAGAAGATCACCACCTATTATCTCTACACAGAAGCTCCCAAATAGTCCCATCAGGGCTGCTGCCTCTCCACGGCTTCCGTCTCAACTTAGAAATGCCAAGTGAGCACTTGATGATCTTCCTGCCATCCCAAACCCAGAATGTCCAAGACCAGAAGGCACTTTCATCTGGACCTGCACTCACTCTGGAGGTGAGGAAACTGAGTCCTAGAGAAATACAGGGACTGGTCTGGGTCTCACTTCGGAGGCTGCAAGCAAGTCTCGGCTGAACGGAGCTCTCCTGCCTCCTGCTCTAGAGGGTCTCGTGCCTGGGCTGGAGCCAGCAGCTGACCACACGCTGAGCTCACTCAGCCTCTCTAGGCCACCTCCTCACCTGCAGAACCAGCCGTGTGTGCCAGCATCGCAATTCTCTTGGCTTTTTGTGCCTCTTCTGATTTTACCCCCAGTCCAATCAATTACCAAAGAGTGGACTATTTTTCCCTCATACTCTTTCCTATCAATTCATTTCTTTTCAATACCATTACCCACGCCCTAGATCACAATATCTAAAATCACCCTCCTAATTGGACTATTCTAAAGATATTTTTGTTTCCCTATTCATGATTATAAACAATTGTGCATTACACTGTTTCTCCACCCTTTAGGGTTTCATGCCCAATGGTACTACGTTGATATGACTTCATTATTATAAAAATATGAGCATAAATAGGCTTGAATCATAACCATGCCATAACTTTAATAAAAATAGGGAAAATTAAAAAATTAAGTGACTCCTCTTGCAAAAATTAGTTTTTGAATATCGTTAATATTACATATATAATACTTTTGCTTTGAAACTGAACAAATGTATGTTAATGTTACAAGATATTAATACCAGGCAAAACTACAACCAAAGCAAACTATGGGGAAGCGGCTGTGGCTCAATCAGTAGGGCTCCCGTTTACCATATGGGAGGCCCCGGGTTCGGTTCCCAGGGCCTCCTGGTGAAGGCAAGCCCGCCCACACGGCGTGGTTAGCTGACCCAGCGAGCACAAGCAGCAAGGGGGGGATAGATGAATAAATAAATAAAATCTTTAAAAAAAAAAAAAAAAAAAAAGCAAACTATGGACAACAGTATATAGTAATATATTAATAATCTTTCAGTAAGGGTAAAATTTTAAATATATATACTAAGGAAAAGAAACTAGACACAAGGTACTACACATTGCTTGACTCCATCTATACAAAATATAAACAACGAATAACCTAGAGAGACAGAAACAGAACAGCAGCTACACACAGCAGGGGAAGCACAGGCAGACAGAGAGGTTATGAGCTTTTGTCTGTTTTTCTTTTTTTATTATTATTGGAATAATGACAATGCTCTAGTAATGATTGAATTTGATGAATGTATAACTGTGTGATTATACCAAAAACCACTGACTGGATGAATTGTATGCTTTATTAATACGTATCAATAAAATGGATTTGTTTTAAAAATTTAAGTATCTAACAGCATAAATAACTGATGAAAAATATTAAACATGTTTTTGGTGAAGTTATTCACCAAAACATCCTATCAACATATAGACTATAACTGGAAAGTTAACTGCAAAGATCTTTGTGTGCTCCCACTCATTCCTCAACATCTGGCACATGCATAAGCATTAGAGCGTGCTATATGAAGAGGTTCCAAATTTGGTTCTCTCCATAACAAAGTTCTCAAGCAATGGTCTAAGCATGAGAGGAGAGCGAATACTGTGCAACAAATACCCAGCCACTTCCAGTTTCTCCTCTGAGTTCCAGATGAAGGCTCTCTGTGGCCCCAATATGTCCCAAGGGCCCAAGTCCACGTTAGGGTGGACCTTACACCCTCTCGGGCGGCTCCAGGGAAACAGCCTCAGAGTTCTACCCGAAGCCGCCCTGGCAGGGAGCCACGTCTCCTCAAGTCTCAAGGCTGCTTCAAGCCAGAGCCTGCAGACTTTCAGAAGGGAAGATATCCCCTGGCTCAACGCCAAACTACACTAAACCAGGACTATCAAGCTAGAATTGGGAATGGAACCTTCAAGAGAAATGCATTTGACCACAGAGCTTTGTTAAAATGAGACTTCACTTATTATTCAAACCCAGCTGTACCAAGCACTCCCTGGCAGGAATCTAAGCCAGACAGCGAGGGTGCTACTCCATTTAGCCATGGAATAAGGAATAAGGACTAAACTCCCACAGTCTCCGGCTTCGTTCAATCCAGTCGCCAATAACCACGTGTGGCTACTGAAATTTAAATTAATTAATTAAAATTAAAAATTCATTTCTGATAACATATTGTAATACTCTTTTAAAGCACACACTCTAGTGATCTTTAATATTGCCAACTAATTCCAGAATATTCCTCCACCCCAAAAAGAAACCCCTTACACATTAACATTCACTCCCCATTTCCTCCTCCTCCAGCCGCTGGCATCCACTAATGTACTTTCTGTCCTTATGGATTTCCCTACTTGACACGTTTCACATAAATGGAATCATAAAATGTGCGCTCTTTTGTGCCTGGCTTCTTTCACTCAGCATTTCAGGTTCATTCATGCAGTATTGGCTGAATAATATTCCACTGTATGGATATGCCCCACGTTATTTACCCATTCATCAGTTAACAGGCATTTGGATTGTTTTCACTTTTGGGCTCTTATGAAGAAATTTGCTATGAACATTCCTAGACAAGTTTTTGTGTGAACGTTTGTTTTCAATTCTCTTGGGCATATACCTAGGAGTGGAATTGCTGGGTCATACGGTAACTCTATGCTTAACTTTTTCCCCTTACTCTAAATTTAATTTTTATATCAATATCACAAGTTACTCTGTTAACACAAGATAGTAACTACAGTAACAATAAATCTGCTTTGTTCTGTGAAAAAAAAAATTGATTTCTGCAGTCGACATGAGCCCATCTCAAGTTCTCAGCAGCCACGTGTGGCCAGTGGGCCCCGTAGCACACGGCACAGATGCAGAGTGTCCCCATCGTGGCAGGGAGGCCTGCCCGACAGCACTGCTCCAGGTGCCGCTTCCCAGAAGTGCTGACGCTAGCTTTGGTTTGAGCTGAATTTTCATTCTCCACCTTCTCATTCTTCAGAAAGAATTACGTCTCAATAAAGCTGTTATTTCATACCATAAATTTCACCCATCTAATGTATATAATTCAATGGTTTTTAGTATATGCAGAGTTGTGCACCCATCACCACAATCTAAATTTAGAATATTTTCATCACTCCCAAAAGAAACCCCTTATCTGTTATCAGTCGCTCCCCAGTGCTCAATCTGTTCGCCTTCTTCCCAAGGGAGCCTGACACCTAAGGGAGCTGCCAAGGACAGCTTAGACAAAAACAAGGCGTGGCAATAACAAGTGTCGCCCCACACTGAGAACAGCTAGTAACATAAAATGGAAAAAGTATTTTTCTGACGGAACTCATATAAGGGGCATTAGGAAAAGATAACAGTGGCGAGAAGAAATTCCCCTCATATTCTCTTTAAAATATATGTCAAACCGTCTGAAAATAAGCCATCTTCTCTACACTAACAAGGAGAGGAGCTGGCCCCAGGTTCTTGAAGGAATTCATCCGATCCCATCTCCTTTGCTCAAAAGGCTCCAAAACCTTCGCTCCTCACTGAGGAAAAGCCAAGGCCCTGTGGAATACAGGCCCCTGCCACCTCTCCGGCCACACGTTTGGCTTCTCTCCCAACTCTTCCGTTTTCCACCACATGGGCCTCCACAAACCAACCCACCAAACAAGCCAGCAGGCATCTGTTCTTTGCCTCAGGGTACCTGTCCTTCCCCTTCACCCTATCTGAAGGCAAAACCCATCTCCCCTCCAGCTGAAGGGGCAATCCCTACAGCCCACCCTGCGTTACCCCTTCAAGGAACACAGCACCATCTCAAACACTGTGTGTTCTGTTTGCTTGTTCGCTTAGATGAGGGCTTTGTTCGCTGCTTTAGCTCTGCACACCTGTCGGAACCAGGGCCTCTTCTCGGCTAGCAGCTTCATCTCCTTTCCCACACAGCTGCGTCCTTCAGTCAGTGACTAGGACAAGCTTACGCCCCCAGCCCCAGCTGCCGTTTTCCTCGGCGTGCTAATCAGAAACATCTCTGGCCCAGCTCTCTGGTGCTTTTCCGACTCTCCTCCTGGAGACTCTTGTGGAAAGTCTGGTCTACACGGTAGCAGTGTCTGGTGCCTCTCAACTGTGACTCGAGACCTGTGCTGACTCCAGATTCATCAATGTCCTCAAATTCATATGCGAGAGAGAGGCTATGCTGGCACCAGGCACAGTGAAAGTCTCAGGCCTTACTTATCCCTCAGGATCATGCCTGAATAAAAGCCTTTCTTCATATGAAGAGAAAAAGACAGGAGAAATACACAGGACATATTTTTTTTAAAAATCTAAGACGCAAGCGTGGAAGGGGGAAAACAGCTATTAATCCAAATGCTTAACAAAAGGTAAAAGGTTAAGTATAAAATAAACATCAATTCACTGAAATAATTTAAATGACTATCAAGAGTATGTTATGAAATAAAAATACTAATGAACATTAAGATTAAATTTCAAAATATGAGAGAAAATATAAAATCATATTTAGTTTAAAAACAGAAGCAGCATACACCCAATGATTATAACCTTCTAGAAATTATAGCTACAAATGAATAAAATTTATAAGGAAAAATAGAAGTTTTTTCTTTAGAATGAAATTATATTTACTTTTCCTAATGCTGTTACAGTATTATTTAACTATAATTATTTTAATAAATTTCAAATACTTAATGTATGTCATAAAAATGGTTATACTGGCCAAAGATTTGATTGGGGACAGACCTAGGACCTTTAAAATATATGACTCAAAACAAAACTGGTTCTTACCCTTGTGCCTCTTCAGTTGTGGAAAACTGCTAATTGTAGTTGCTTGGATTATTTCCACTACAATTTGATACCTGATTTAAAAAAAGAAAGAAAGAAAAGCTTGAACAGGAAGAAAATATTATCAGAGAGACATTTAAATTCTCTTTGCACTAAATGAATATAAAACACAGGAACTGTTACTACTGCCCAAGTATTCAACAGACATGGAATGTGACAACAGTCCACCAGGCCAGCCGCTCCCCCTCCAGCAATCACCCCCTGCCCCATCTCCAAGGAGGGGCCTTGGAGGTGGGGCGCAGCCACCCCCCCACCCCCATCTGCTGTCTCCGGCGCCTCCTGATTCCAACTCCTAATTCTGCCCTGGCCACAGCCATTTCCATGCCAGGCACACCAGCCTGGCCACAATTCATGGCCAGCTCACTGGGCAGTACACACAACAATTCCTTGTTGCACGAACATCTACTGGATGGTGCCGCCGTCCTCAAAGCTACCCTCCGGCCACTACCTTGCTGCACTCCCTCAGGACTTCTCACCGAGAACATCACCCCAGAACCACAGTCAGCATGTGGGGAGCCTCTGGAATCAAGAGAGTGCCAAACTCCCCAGGTAATTCCAGTGCCCGAGTGGAGAGCTGCTGGGTTAGAGAACCAGGTGTATGCATGTGTGGTTGCGAAGGCTCTGAATCAGGAAAAATAAACTGAATTACGCATTCTAAGTGCTGGCCTAAATATATTCAGTTGGGCCCTGACAAAACTCATCAATCCCAAGTGCTTCTCAGCCCTTAATTACATTGACTGATTAAGAATTCACCCATAATAGAGCCATTTAACATTAATTCTTACTTTGAACATAAGCTTTGGAGCATTCTAAGATTGAATACTGCATGTGGCTGGCTTTGAGAGCACAAAACAACATGCATTCTTTGGCTTTTCAACTAAAACTCAGGTGAGAGGCAAGAATTACTTATCGTTCCTGTCTTCACTTGTGTAACGTAACACACTTGACGAACAGGACGCGCACGGCCAGTGTGCCCCCTCGGCACCGTGGCAGACACAGCTGGCACTTACCCACCAGCCGTTCTCCCCTTCTCCCTAAATAACTGAAAGCAAAGTCCCCCACTGAGAACGCGAGCTCTCCCTCGCCGGCAGGTGGCCTTCTGGTATGGCTCTAGCCGAGGAGATTCAGGAAGAAGGTGCTGGGAGGGGACTCCAGGAAAGCTTCCTAAGGGGGAGACTCCTCAGAGATCCCTCTTTCCTTTGCTCTCGCCCTTCCTGTTTTCCTGCCTGAAACAAAGGTGCAGCAGTCACCTTGCAGCCAAGTGAAAACGGTGAGACAGGAAGAGGGGTTCAGGCCGACGCCGCCCCCGGCTGCGTAAAGGAAATCAACCCCTTGCTTGTTGAAGCCACTCTATGTCCAGCTGTCTCGTGGCCAAACGCCATTCTCACTGTGCCGGTCAGCTTCACGTGCCCATGCTGCCCTGGTGTTTGGTCAAGCAGGTTCTGGCCTGTTACTGTGGGGGCATCTGATGGGTGGACTTGCATCTACGATCAGCTGACTGTATGTACCATGAAGAAAGGAGACTGCCCTCAGCAACAGGAGTGTCTGTCCAATCCACTGGAGATCTTAAAAGCCAGAACCATCATCAGAAAGAAGAGTTTCTGCCTCAGCTTCAGTCAGGCGGCCTCCCCTGAGGAATTCATCACCTCTATCAGTGTCCAGCTTATAGCCTGCCCTGCGGAATTCAGCCTTCTCAGCCCCCATGGCTGCATGATCCAACTCCTAAAAACAAATCTCTTTACATATACTACTTCTAACTCTCAATTCAAGTCCACTGGTCTATATGTCTGTCCTTGTGCGAGTACCACACTGTTTTGATTACTGTAGTTTTGTAATAAGTTTCAAAATAATTAAGTGTGAATCCTCCCAACTTCGTTCTTCTTTTCAAGATGGCTTTGGAGATTAGGGGCCCTCACTCTTCGTGGTTGGCTTTTCCATTTCTGCAAAGAAGGCTGCTGGGATTTGTAAATCGCTTTGGATAGAACTGACATCTTAACAACATTTAGTCTTCCAATCCACAACCACAGATGTCCTTCCATGTACGGAGGTCTTTTGATTTCTTTTAGAAGTGTTTTGTAGTTTTTTGTGCATAAGCCCTTTACATCCTTGGTTAAAATTATTCCTAAATACCTAATTCTTTTAGTTATTATTGTTTTTATGTGTTCTTGTTGAATTGACCCTTTTATCAGTATACAGTGATCTTTTTCCCTCTTAACAATTTTTGACTTAGTTTATTTTATCCAATATTAATACAGCTACCCCAGCTCTCTCTGGTCACCCTTTAGCAATGCTAAAGGGAGTACTTCAGACTGAAAGAAAATAATCCTAGACAGTGGATCAAAGCAGCAGGAAGACCAATCTCCAGTAATTGTAACCACATGTGTAATCATAAATGCCAATACTATTATATTGTATTTTTAGGTATGTAACTCCACTTTTTACTTCTTACAGATTCTAAGATGCAGATGCATAATAAGTAATAATAAACCTACCATTCTCTAACCTACAATGTATAAAGATATAATTTGCAACAAGTACAATATATAGGTCGAGGGACGGAGAGGTACAGGAACAGCACTTGTGTACACCGTTGAAGTTAAGTTGCTAGCAAAGCGCTCCTCTAGTTCCTGCTACCCTTTAACAGTTTTCTGGAGTTTTGAGGAAGATGGCTCTGCCAGGTTTTGCTAGTGTTCAAAGATTCTGTGGTACAATGGCAACCTGGAGCATCTTAAGCCACTGTCTTGGTAGACCAGAAGTCTTGATTCAATAACTATTTGTTACGCTTCTCCTAAATTCTAGATACAGAGGAATACCAATACCATTCCCTGCTTTCTGGAATCTCCTGGGATATATAAGACTAAGGGGAAAGCACTCAACTAATAATATTTATGATTATAAACATCACATAGGGGATCAGGTGCAGCTCAGTGGTTGAGCGCCTGCTTTCCACATATAAAGTCCTGGGTTCAATGCCCGGTACTTCCTAAAAATAAAAAATTTTAAAAGATTACATAAAATAGATGTTTAAAAAATATTAAGTTTAAAAATGCATAATGGCTTGTACAATTATGATTGCAGATATGCAAAATATATGGGTTTATGAACCACAGCTACAAAGCAAATACAGATGTTAAGAATACAAGGGGTGACTGTGTTAAAATGGCAAAATTATGAGATTTTTCCCTTTTTTCAAAATGTTACCTATTTCTATTTCAGCCTGTTCAAAATACACTCATCTTATTTCCTACATAAATAAGCTCTCCTTCTTGCTTCATTTCCTCACAGCTCCACCATCCTTCTATCCTTCCAGGCTCAAAATCTTGTCATTTTAGATATCGACCCCATCAGTAAACATCAATCTCAAAACCCCTATTGATGTGTCCTGTGAACTGTTTAAAGTCAGCTCATTTCTTTGTCTTTCTTCTACCACTACCCTACTCTAGGCCACCTTCTCACACGTGTCTCTGAAATGGTGAGAGTCTTCTAACTGGTATCCCTGACTTCAGTCCTCCTTTCTCACACGCAAACCATCTTCAAACACCCCTGTCACTTTTCTAGAAGATCACTTTGATCTCTTCCCTCCTCTGCTCAAAACATCCAGCAAATCCCTACAGGACAAGTCTACATTCCAGTCTTCCATTCCCTTCACAGCTTGGCCCTCATTTCCAACTCAACTTCTCACCATTCTTTTATATAAGCCTGTAGTAAGCCAGGTTTGTTTCTATTTTGCTCTCTCAAAACCACAGCTGCTCTCCAGGCTCTTGCCCAGGACTGTTCTCTTGGGAGGCGCTCTCCCTATTTGTCCACAAGATCTTACGTATATTACTTCCTCTCTCAAGCCTTCCCCAAGCCCTCTAATCCACCTTAGGATCTCTCTTCTCTGAACTCCTATTTTACTTTTGCTCTACCTATTTATTTACTATTTTACATTGCTTTTTTAAAGAGTCACATTTCCAGAAAGAGTACTGCTAACAAAGAAAAGGATGTGCCAAGTCATTTTGAGGCATGGCATTCCTTAAAAAAAAAAAAAAAAAAAAAAAAAAAGGTCACACGTCTGATCCTGTGACAAAATTTGGCTGTCTATTATAAAGGCGTGCTAAGTTCCATTAAGGACGGGGTGAGGGCCTGTGAGGACTCTGGCGTTTCTCTATCCATTCAGTAACAAGAGTTTCACCTAAGGGTCATCTTTTCCTCGCCAACTGGCTTATAAGCCCCTTGAAGATGGAGGCTGTGTCCTATACTCCTACAGTAAAGGCTTTGGCACTGAGCATATGATAAGCACTCAGTAAAAATGAGCTGTGTGAATAAGAACTAACAACTCTAACACTTAACAGGTATAAATAATATCTGAACAACTTGTTCTCTTGATCCTCTTAGTGATTCATGCTCTGGGGGAAAAACGAGTCATTAATGGTGAAGAAATATACAGTATCTGAAGAAAATTAAAACAAAACCATAAAATTATAAAACCAGCTATCATTTCTAGATCCCTTTCACTAGCTACCAGGTACCTGTTTAATTTACTTTATCATATATAATTCTCATAGTAAGATGCTATGATTATCCCACATTACCAAGGAGGAAGCTGGGGCTCAGGTGGATTAAGAAACCTACACAAATCTCACTGCTTTTAAGCACTCGAGCCAGAATTACAACCTTGGGCTAACTGACTCTAAAGCTCGTGCTCCTAACCAATTTCTTTTTTTTTTTTTTTGGCTTTTTTAAAGGGCTTACAGTTACAAGGCCCTGAAGAGTCCAACTCAAGGTCTCATAAGAGGTGCCTTCTCACCATCAGCTGCCACGTGTTGAAACAAGATGGCAGGCGATCTCGGCCTGGTCTCTCAGGGCTTCCTATTTTAGTCTTTGGCACAGGGCTTCTTTGTTTCCAGGCCATCTCAGCTGTTTTTTTCCTCTTCAGCTGCAAATTATCAGGCAAATGGTTCATTTCTCCCCAGAGCTTTAGATGTTTGAACCTTCTCCTTTTTGTCAAATGGCAGGACCTAAATGACCAAGTTCTCTCTCTCCTCTTCCATGTCCATTTCTATCAGCCCACCAAAGGGGCAGGGAGTCAACCCTGAGTCACGCCCTACTAAGTTGTTTAACCAATTTCCTTCTACCTTAAAATCCATATATAAGGTTAGCATTTGTTTTATAAGGACTTCCAAAGCACATAAGCATAGCCAATGCCAGATAATCTTTTCAATCTTACTGCCTTCTATGTCCCTCTTGGATATTCTGTTTCTGCCCAACCAGAGCACGTGCAACACATGACAGCTCTTTCCTGACACTGTGTTTGCTCTGTTTCTTCTCCCTCTTGCACACAACCCCTCTCCCTTATCTGTTGAAATCATAATCATTCTTTTTTTTTTTTTTTTTTTTTTTTAAAGATTTTATTTATTTATTCATTTATCCCCCCCTTGCTGCTTGTGCTCGCTGGGTCAGCTAACCACGCCGTGCGGGCGGGCTTGCCTTCACCAGGAGGCCCCGGGAACCGAACCAGGGTCCTCCCATATGGTAAACGGGAGCCCTACTGATTGAGCCACAGCCGCTTCCCCATAATCATTCTTGAACATTCATTTCATGGCCATCCTCTCTGAAGCTTTCTTGGATTCCTCTCTTCTGCAAGATGAAAGTTGGCTTTTACCCACTTCTTTAGCTCTTCACAATCATTTGCTTCATATTTAGCTACTTATAACCACATGGGTCTCCTAAGCTGGTTTACAGATACCATGGAGGCAGACGCAGAATCTAAGGACCTTTCTACATACCAGACACTCTCCACATAGAGTTTTACATATAGTAGGCAAGTGAATTTGTAGCATTCTTTTACTTGACACCAAAAGGCAAAGCAAGAAATGAGTGATTTTTTTTCCATTCTCATTTTTTCCCAACAAGTTTATCACAACATATATATCCAAATGCTGGCTCTCCATGTGGCACAGGTTTCCCAGAATTCTGGAAGGCTGTTCAGGATATGTGTCACTCTTTCTTCCTCCAGAGGAGGATGTGGCCCTGCCAATACTGAGCTTGGTTCAAGAATCAAGACTGTGTTTGTAAACATTCCCTTGATCAGAAGTACACTGACAGTATGTTTTTCCAAAATGATCATGTAAACTCAAGTATTAAAGGGAAGTTGCAGGGAAGCGGCTGTGGCTCAATCAGTAGGGCTCCCGTTTACCATATGGGAGGCCCCGGGTTCAGTTCCCGGGGCCTCCTGGTGAAGGCAAGCCCGCCCGCATGGTGTGGTTGGCTGACCCAGCGAGCACAAGCAGCAAGGGGGGGATAAATGAATAAATAAATAAAAATCTTAAAAAATAAAAAATAAAGGGAAGTTGCAGGGGAAACGGATGTGGCTCAAGAGGTTTGGCGTCCGTCTACCATATGGAGAGACCGGGGTTCGATCCCCGGTACCTCCCGGTAAAAAAAATAAAAATAAAAATAAAAATAAATAAAAAAAAAAGGGAAGTTGCATAACAAGAAGTCAGCTGTGTTCCAACTCTGGAAAGATTCTACCCACAGAGCGTCCTTGTTCCAGGGCAAAGAAAATGCTACACAGAGACTAGAACCTGCTCCTCCTCACCTCTCTTCAGTTTTGTACACTTGGCTAAATTAATAAATATTTAGAGATCTGTATTTATGAACTCTCCCAGCTAATCTGAAACTCACCTGAAATGCTACCTAGTCCTTCAAAAGAATTACCTTACAAATCTATAGATTTATTGCCCTTTTCCTATTATTCAGAAAAGCCTTGGAATTCTAGTAGGATTAATTTCAAAGTTATTTATAAGTCAAAAAAAAAAAAAGGCACATCATACACAGGTTTGTTTGTTTGTTTTAATGTTACTTCAGAGCCATATTCTTGGGCATCCACATTCTGGAATGTTTTGGGAGAGTCAAGGTGGGACAAACCCTAGCTTCAGGTGGTTTTAAACACTGTTTTGTAATTAGACAGTTTTATAATAAAATAAGGATATATTATGGGATAGAATACCATAAACATATGAATATTTAAGACAAATTTTTAAATAATGTATTCAAAGTTGCCACAGGCCACTTTGTGCTGGGCTCCCAGACCCAGAAAGCACTGTCTTCACTAGAGGCCCTTCAGTTAAAGCAACTGAAATAACAAGGCACAGCTGACCTAGAGCGGTTTCCCACATTCACGGCACTGTGGATAACTTAGGAAGTATTTTACAGTAGCTCAGAGTGCACATTCTGGCACCAGCTGGCCTGTGTTCAAATCCTGCTGCCTATACAAGCTATATCACCCAGGGAAATTTAAGTTTTCTAAAGCTCAGAATTCTCATCTGTAAGAAGGTGATATAATAACAGGATTATTATGAATGTTAGATAACAATTTTATAATATCTAGAACCATGCCTGGTCCACTATGAAAATAAATGTTAAGTATTGTTGTTCCTTACCACCACCACTCACTCTATAAATATGTACTATCCAAGAAGGTTTATGCAGGTGTGCTTGTAAAACACATGTAAATATTGTTTAAAGCAGCCTCTCCTGATCCAAAAGCGCCGTAGCCCAATCCCCTAAAACCGGCAGGACCAAACGTGCAGGTGGACAAAACGAGGTTTACTGACGCACTGCAATGGGGGAGAGGCCGCACACAGAGGCGCCTTCCCAAACAAAGGGAGAGAACGTTACCCAGATGAAATTCACATGAAGCTAAAGCAAGACCGATCCTTGGAAACTACGGAGCTAGGTAAGGAAGGCTGAGCCCAGAAACCCTGGCCTGCAGGTCCGCATCTGGGCGTGAATCGAGGCTGCTTCGGTGCCAGCTCCTCAGGTCTCCAGGCAGGAGGCGGCGGTGCCATTCTCCCGGACACTGCTTCCAACAGCACCGCTTCTCAGGGAGCGGGCAAGCGGCCGCCGCAGAGGGCGGTCAGGGTGCTGGGGAGACGCTGCCTCACAGCTGACGTCAGTCCAGCCACAGTCCACTTTCTCCATCTGAGCCCGTTCTCACCTTCTTCAAAGAAACCCACATTCACCGAACAACACTGAGAAAATACACAAAGTGCACATCTAAAGCTGGCCACTATTGCCATTGGGTATATTTGTATAATCTTTTTTCTATGCCAACAGAATTTTTTTGTTTTATGACTGGGTTTATGCTATATATACTGCCTTACAACCTTTTTATTCTTCTGCAACATGGTAATCCATTGTATATAGGCATCATCTTTTTTTTTTTTTTTTTTTTTTTTTTTTAACCAAACCCTCATTGTTAGGCATTTGGGTTACTCTGAGCTTTTCTCTATTTTTAATAAAATTGCAAGAAGCATTCTTGGAGAAATCCTTGCATACATTCATGATTACTTCCTCAAACTACATTCCTATGAGTAATTATTGAATCAAAAGGAATGCATATTTTTACTTGCTTTTCATACTAAAAACCTGTTAGAGAATGGTAGTAATTTATACTCCTACCAGTAAGATGTGAGGCTATTTTCCCACATCTTTGCCAAAATTGGGTAACATCAATTGGGGGGGGAGGGACGGATTTCTCAGAGCTTTCAATATGCTAATATTCATTGTAACTCTTCAAGACAGGGTAAAATTGCACATTTCCCATATTTTTTTGACCATCCAACCCTTCTGAGGGGAGCGTCTGACAGAGCAAGTGCTCTGAGAAACTGGTTTGGAAAGGCCGCTCGTCCCACTGAGGGACTCGCCTGGACCCCAGCAGGCCACGCCCCTCCCCCGTGGCTTTGCTGGCACTTGTTCCTAGCTGGGACGATCCTTTCATCCTCTGGTCACTGATTTTTATTTCCCTTCGGTGTCCTGCTCAGTTCCCATGCCTGGGCCTAATGATGGAAATGGCCAGTTATTTCATAGCCCCCAAACGGATCCCAAGCGAAAGCTCTCACCTTCGTTGTAAGGAAACTTTGTGAAGGATTAAATATGCTCCGTAAACAGCCCATGTACCAGGAGCCCGTCCAATTTCTCATCTCTGCCGATATTACAGACACACTTACTCGAGTCTCTATGCCTTGGAGGACTGCTCAAGGATGGCAGCAACGCTCTCAGCTACCTTTTCATGAGGTTTATTAACGGTACTGAGCAGGATGTGCCGTGAGCGGGAGCAGACAGGGAGAATATTTCAAGTTTCGACTTAGAGAGATTAGAGGCTCTTTCCACTCAGGGGCTTTCAGATCTGTTTCCCATTTTTCTAGTGCACAGAAAGATTTCTAACGTGCTTCCTAAGCTTCGGCCATTCACAGAAAGGGTAAAATTTGAACAGAATCGGGGAATAACCGGTTAGCCCAGGCCCTGCCTGGCACCCCAAGTGCGGAGGGACCCTCAGCTCCACACAGCTGTATGCCGAGTCACCAGTTAGACGTTCTGGCTGGACAAGAGCAGCTGGAGGTACCAGAACGGACGTAACATGCGCGTGCACAGACACTGAATGTCACATTCCATACACAGAAAATAACATGGAAACGCACACCAGGAACGAACAGCTTTTACGTCTGTGAGAAGCAGTCTCCATTTTCTTAACCTTGCTTATCTTCATTCTTATCTTTCCTACAACAACCACATGTCACTACACATCCATTTCATGGCTCCCAAAGCCTACAGAAGCCAGCAAAGCTTCATGGCCGCAGGATACTGGTTCCCTTTACTGGACCTCAGAAAACAAAAAAGTTCTCTCTGCTACCTCTATCTAGCTTCTTTCAGGACTCTTCAGACTTTCATGTCAGCTGCCATTATCACCTTAAGAAGCGCTGGGGAAGCCGATGTGGCTCGGTGGCTGAGCGCCAGCTTCCCACAGTCCAGGAAAGGACGGCCTCCAGGCCTGTTCCTGAGAAACACTGCACAGGGACGGCTGCTGTGGGGATGCGAGGGGCACTCCAGTGCAGCAGGACTGTCTGAAACTCAGCTGCAGAGCAAAGGCAAGGAGTTGTGTCCTAGCCCTAGGGCCAGGCAAAGATGCCTGCGGATAATGCCGCGCTCACAGAGGAACGCTGGGTCTGCGAATTTATCACGGGAAAACCCTCCAGTGTTGTCTCCCAAGGTTCTTTGTCAAACATGCTTGTGAGGACAATAAATTCTTCAGAATTACCATGATTCCACAGCTAATGCTGCCGGTTTATACTCCTTACTACAAAACAAGTTTGCAGCCCTTCTAGAGGAACTTATCAATACATTTCCCAAGAGTCACTTGAACTGAAAGCTTAAAAAGGGACTGAAGTCAGAAGAACAGTCATTCAGCCTGGATTGTGTCATTACCCCAACTTACTCAAATCTGAAAATGCGGAGCTTTTGCTTCTGATAGTCTAAGCACTTTAAGAGCCTGAACCAATGTGCCCTCCCCACTGACCCTGTAAACTGTGTCAGGAACTCAGAGCCTAATAGTAAGGTGGAGGGTACAAATCTATGGAACAGAAATAATGCACAGAAGAAATATCCATGCCTGGCGTTTGTCCCCCACCATTCTTGCTGGGGGACAAGTCTATTGTGGGGAAGCGGGGAGAAGGTTAGGAATCAGCATTGTATCTTACTCTTATTTATCAACAGCCACTGCTAACGCTCCTGGAGATGCTGAACAGCCACTCAAAAAGCATTCTTTAAAGTGCAAACAACCCAAATGCTTCTCAACTGATGAGTGGTATAGCCACAGAATGGAATATTACTCAGCCACAAAAAGTGCTGAAGTATTGCTAGATGCTACAGCATGGATGAAAACATCGTGCGGGGTGAAAGGAGCCAGGCACAGCTTCGTGAAATGCCCAGAACAGGAAAATCCAGAGACAGAAGGTAATCAGCAGTTGCTGAGGGGACAGGGGAATGGGAAGCTGCTACTAACGGGGGTACAGGGTTTCTACTGGGGTTGACAAAAATGTTCTGAAATTGTTATACAATCTTTCAAATATACTAAAAGCACTGAACTGTATACTTTGAAATGGTGGGTTTTATGGTATATGAATTCCGCTCTCGTCAACCAGAGAAGGCGTTGCTCAGTGCGGCATTCCTAGCATTCCCGCAGTTCCTCCGAGCTCTGCGGATGGCCTGCGTCCCAGGATCCCAGGCCGCTGTCCTTCAGCCCTGCCCTACTTACGAGATCAAGAGGAAGTGACTTTGAGACATTTAAGGGCTTACGCTGCTTCATTTCATCACATGTTAAAGGGGAAAGGGAAAATGTAAAACCAAAACTTCTAGTATAATCTTTGGTCATTCAGGTTAAAGCAACCCAATATTTCCTACAATGGAAAACAGAAAGCTGCTCAATCATCCTGGGCAACAAATATCAAGATTCTGTTACTTAAGGACAACTTGCTGAGCGATGCTTAAGTGCCTTCTGAATCAGCATTTCAAATGGTTCCCAGCCTTTAGCAGTATATTTCAAAGAAGACAGACCAGTATTTCTTAACAGATAATTCATCTTATAACAGAGGAACTATGCTCAGACACAAAATGGCAGATGGTGCTAAAGTACCAATAGCTGACCATCGAAAATAATTAGTTCTGCTAAGAAATGTCCTTGTTACACCATTAACTGTCACCACGTATGTAGTGCTGAAATCTTTTGTTTGATACCCAAAATAGAACACTCATCCACAAATTTGGAAAACAATGAATATTGATCTGACCCACAGGTGTCTGCCACTGTCAATCCTAGATTATGTTATTTTAAATTCCCACGGAGTTACTGACTCACTATTTAGCAGGGACACTCAATGCAATCACAATTAACCAACATGAGGCATTTTCTCATAAACAGTGTCTTAGGAAGACATTCTAATTCTGCAGAGAATGGTCATCAGGTTTCCTTGGTCACACCACAGGCAGCACACCTGGGGACAGCTGACAAAAGCAGCAGGAAAATACGCTGGAGCTCAGGCCTGGATAAAGACGGCCTCTGTGACCAGAGGCTGCTGTGTGTGCTCAGGGTCCAAGGGTAGGGAGACCGGCAGGGCTGCTATGTGTGAGCTCTTTCCCGTTCTCTGGAATGATGTTTGGAAAGGAGTTAAAGGGAGCCAGGAAAGGAAGGCCTGTAAGCCTCAGATGAAGAACCTGGAAGACTGGCTCTCAGGCGCCATCAGCACAAGGGTCACACTTATCCAAAAGGAAGTCCAGATACAGAAAAAAATAATCACAAAGCTACACTGAGTATCAGGAAGCCTGTTCAAGGTTATGCTTGGAAAAAGAAGCATAAATAAAATCCCCAGAGATTATATCCCACAGGAAATAAAAATTACTTGTAAACGAAGTCATACAAGTGAACCCACTATTATACTTGTGCAGTGCTCAGAATCTCCGAGAACACAGGGCCACCGACAATTCATGCCTCTTAGCACAGTGCTCAGACCAGGGAAGCAGGTGGCATACACCACCTTACTGATGATCCTAGTTCAAGACAAATGTGGCACGTCTAAGATCCTCAAATAGTACAAAAGGCCCAATTTCAGCCAATATTTTACTTTTCTGTAATCACCAAAATTACCAATAAGAAGCAAAACTGACAGGGCAGAGTTTCCTACCTTCCCCAAGCAATGTCAGATGACGACACTAAAACAGAAGG
Source organism: Tolypeutes matacus (assembly GCA_026826555.1). NCBI lineage: Eukaryota > Metazoa > Chordata > Mammalia > Cingulata > Chlamyphoridae > Tolypeutes > Tolypeutes matacus. Next base: position 30,394,348 of record JAKSZT010053830.1, read on the forward strand.
GTGAGGAGAAGAAGAGAAGCCTAGAAAGTCCACAAACTAGACAACACAATAATCACAATGTACGTATGCATATACTGTAAAAAGGGAAGGAAAACAAACACACACGCTCACCCCCAAAATATTTCAAGTAAAATAAGAAGGAAGATATCAAGTACAATAAGGAAGACTCCTAGGGTATTTTTCAGATGTGTTTTCTCAAAATAATTGGTCAAATTCCCCTTACTCCCAAACTTGGGCCTCTGCATTTTCTAAGAAAAATGATCACCAACACAATGTTCTACACTGTAATTAAAAAACACAAAATCTCTTTCAACGCTTTTAAAGGTAAGCGTCAGAGCAGCCAAACAGGAACTCCTTACGACTGAATAGCTTTTAATCTATTGTAACGTAATTATTTGGGAAACTTAATATTTTGAAAAAACTAGCCAATTCCACTGCTGAAGGAGAAGCTGGCTAAATTCAGCTGCCACTAAACGGCGAGACTGACGGACCTCCTCTTCTGCTTCCATGACATCCACACTTTTTCAGCCTAACCAGGCAGGGAGGGGGTGATAAGCAGCGGCTCGCAGCGCCGTAACTGAGCACCAGATACCTCAGCTGCCTCAGGAACTCGGCATCGGAGCTGCTGCTGATGAGCTTGATGAACTCTTCGTAGGAGGGCGCGTAGGTGTAGGCTCTCTTGTGACGCTCGCTGACCTGCTCTCTGCGCTCCAGCTGCGCGAGCAGCATCTGGTTCACGTAATCGGGACTGCTCAGCAGCTCCACCACTGGCTTTAAGACTGCGGGAAGAAGCAAGCGCCACTGAGAAAAAGGCAGGCTTTTATGGAATTTTTTTATGTCACATGATTTAAACTATTTTGGGGAAACATTTTTAAACTACCCACATGGAGGAAATTATAATCAATTCAAACGTTCACAAAAATACACGTACTCATATAAAAGGCTGCCTATTCCTCTGGGCATGTTACCTAATATAATTACGTTCAAGTGGTCATTTTTATAAATGAGTTAAATGTAAAGACTAATGAAAGGAAGTAATTTGGAACTCATGTTGCTAACAAAGTTATCAAAATTAAGGACACCACTTTTTTCTTTTATTTATTTTATAAGGGTCAATATGTTTGACTGCTTTAGTTTGCCAAAGAATCAAAGTCAACATTCGTCCAGCTGGTCTTTGCAGACTTCAGGAAGGAAACTGTTAAAAAGTCAATGGACAGGAAGCAGATGTGGCTCAAGTGATTGAGCTCCTGCCTACCACATGGGAAGTCCCGGGTTTGGTTCCCGGTGCCTCCTGCAGAGGACGAGCAAGACAGCGAGCTGGTGCGATGGGCTGGCACGGTGAGCTGACACAACAAGACGACGCAACCAGGAGACACAAAGAGGAAACACAATGAGAGACACAACAAAGCAGGGAGCAGAGGTGGCTCAGGGGATTGAGCGCCTCTCTCCCGCATTGGAGGTCCCAGGTTCAGTTCCTGGTGCCTCCTAAAGAGAAGAGGAGCAAGACACAGAGAGCACACAGCAAATGGACACACAGAGAGAAAACAATGAGCACAAACAACGAGGTGGGGACAATAAATAAGTCTTAAAAAAAAAAAAAAAATCAATGGCAGAGAGTGAATGTAGCTCAAGTGGTTGAACACCTGCCTCCATGTACAAGTTCCCAAATTTGATCCCCGGTACCTCCTAAAAACAAAAACAAACGGGAAAAACCAACTCTCACTGGAAAGCAGGTGTAGCTCGGTGGTAGAGCGTCTGCTTCCCATGTATGAGGTCTTGGGTTCAATCCCCAGTACCTCCTAAAAAAATAAAATAAAAAGGCAATGAAACTATTACAAATTTGTCCTACTAACTTCAGGTTACAAGGAAAAGGGGGAACCCTTTTCTCTTTTTCTCTGTGGTGGGTTATACAGCTGATGAGCACAGCTGGCTGATCCTGAGACATCAGACATTCAACCAATAGATCTCAAATAAAATGTTACTTATTTGAAATTCTGACATAAGGAAAGTTTCTCTCAAGTCATATTTTCTTCCATTTTTTTTATCCTGGCTAAGTATTTCACAGGATATAGTTAACTTTTTTCCTAGTAATCATACTATATTGTGGTATAGTTCCTTTTTTTCATTTATTCCTGATTCATGAAATTATGTACAGGCATTATCAATGAATCTTATAGCAAAGATCTTTTAAGTAAATGCTACATCAGAGGTATGTATATAATATTCTTTCATTAATGCATTTATTATTGCCCTGGATAATTCAAAAGCTATCCCAAATGTCTGCTACCTTGTAGAGAGCGTAAGGACTGGTTTTCCTGTGTCAAAATAAACAACAGAATGGACTGTGCATTTGACCAACCTATTAGATAAAAAACAATTTTATCAAATAAGGCCAAAGGATGCTCTTTGACGTGACATTTAAGCTTAAAATTCCGAAAGTACTTTAATTCTCACAGGTCCCAGTGTTCAATGTCTGCACAGGCATCCTATGAAGTGTTAGCATATTAGCAGGTTGCACAACAGTTTGCACAATCATCACTGCATTAGTAAGATCAATCTTATTAGTCTACCTTTTGCTGTGAGAATTTCTGCAAGCATTATACGTAAGCTGAGAGACTGCACATCCTTTGAGGGGAGGAGACAAAACACCAGAACCCGAGAACACGTCTGCAGGAATCTTACTTCATCATCTGAGTTCCTCAAGCACGCATGCAACACAAAGGGCCTCGGCTGTTCCTCATGTCTAAAAAATAAAAGAGAAGAAATACAAATGGCAAAAAAAAACAGATGAAGAAATGCTCAGCATCACTCATGATTAGGGAAATGCAAATCAAAACTACAATGAGATATCATTTCACACCTATCAGAATGGCCACTATTAAAAAGACAGAGAACTACAAGTGTTGGAAAGGATGTGGAGAGAGAGGAACACTTCTTCACTGTTGGTGGGAATGCAGGATGGTACAGCCACTGTGGAGGACTGTTTGGCAGTTCCTGAAGAAGTTGAATATAGACTTGCCACGTGACCCTGCAATGCCACTACCGGGTATATACCCAGAAGATCTGAGAGCAGGGACACGAACAGACATCTGCACACCGATGTTCATAGCCACATTATTCACCACTGCCAAAAGCTGGAAACAACCCAGGTGTCCATCAACAGATGAATGGATAAACAAACTGTGGTCTATTCACACGATGGAATATTATGCAGCTGTAAGAAGAAATGAAGTCATAAAGCATATGGCAACATGGATGAACCTGGAGGACATTATGTTGAGTGAAGCAAACCAGACACAAAAGGACAAACACTGTATGAATGCGTTACTATGAACCAAATATATTGTGTAATATATTGTTTGATTCACAAAAAAAAAACACAAAAAACAAAACAACAAAGAAAATTTACATGTATCCATTACATTTAATTGAGAAATGTATATATTTATTCATCTGTGTTTACTTTTTAGTTTTTAATTGTTTATGTTTTCAATTATTAAATGTACAAAATAAAGTTTAAAAAATAAATAAATAAATAAATAAAAAATAAAAGAGGGAAAAGAAGGAAAGAAATTTCTAAAACCAGTTCAGCTATATGCCTTTAGGTAAAAAATATTTCGGGAGGCGGCTGTGGCTCGGTCAATGGGGCTCCCGTTTACCATATGGGAGGCCTGGGTTCGGTTCCCGGGGCCTCCTGGTGAAGGCAGGCCCGCCCGCGCGGCGTGGTTGGCTGACCCGGCGAGCACAGGCAGCAAGGGGGGGATAGATGAATAAATAAATAAAATCTTTAAAAAAAAAAAAAAAAAAATTTCAAATGAGCAAAGGAAAACAGAATTATGTGTTTCAATATATTGGTCTTAATAACTGGGTCACTTCCTCAGCAATACCAAAAATTAACAGGAAAGCAGATGTGGCTCAAGCAATAGAAGCCCAGGGTTCAATTCCTGGGGCTTCCTGGTGAAAGCAAGCTGGCCTGCGTGGAGTGCTGGCCCACACAGAGAGCTGGCGCAGCAAGATGACGCAACAAAAAGAGACACAGAGGAGAGACAATAAGAGACGCAGCAGACCAGGGAGCTGAGGTGGAGCACAAGGAGACCCTGCTTCTCCAGGTTCACCTCCAGGGCACGACCATCTATATGCAAAATACCAGTGACCTCCTGGTACTTTTCCAAATATCCACAATCCCACAGAACAGTGGTGGATTTTTTTCCTTAATAAGACTCATCAACTAGAGCTTCTAGGTCTAGCCTAAACACCAGTAAAATAAACCTACCCTTGGCATAAGAAAACCAGAAGTCCAAAGAGAAGGTGCTTCTAAATTAAATCAGTTTTCTTTCCATTATTTTGAAGCATTACCTGTGAAAATTGTTTATATTGTCAACAAATGCAGCCATTTCAGAAATTGGTAGATGTCTCAATGAAAACTCCATTCTCATATCTTAGATAATCATAAAAGCACTAAATTTCTCTAACCACTTGCTCTTCTCCCAAACCTAAATCCATCAGTCTTCTAACTGGAGTAAGGAATTGATTTAAAGCACTGCCCTTTATTAGACAATAACTTTATTTATTTTTTTTTTTAAGATTTTATTTATTTATTCATTTATCGCCCCCTTGCTGCCCGTGCTCGCCGGGCCAGCCAACCACGCCGTGCAGGCGGGCCCGCCCCCACCAGGAGGCCCCGGGAACCGAACCCGGGGCCGCCCATACGGCAAACGGGAGCCCCACTGATTGAGCCACAGCCGCCTCCCTAGACAATAACTTCAAAAGCTTGGTTTATACTAAGACTTTCAGAGAATTTGAACAAGTCTTTGACACCACCTGTCAGGCAGAACCATGGAGTAATGCCTTATATAAAGGAAACCACAGCAAATTAGCAGGTGCTCAGAGGAGTTGATGAACTTCCCAAAGGGAGAAGAAGGTGTGGGTTTTAAGACTGGAGGGAGACAACCCAGGAGCCCTATTTCTTTCACTTCCTTATTCATGCACATACCCCCCATATTATTCAGCCAAAGGGGTGCTGATGCAAAATACCAGAAATCGGCTGGCTTTTATAAAGAGTATTTATTTGGGGTAGGAGCTTACAGTCACAAGGCCATAAAGTGAAAGTTACTTCCCTCACCAAAGTCTGTTGTCACAAGTTGGAGCAAGATGGCTGCCCACCTCTGGAAGGGTTCAGGCTTCCTCTCCCTCCTAAAGCTCCGAGGTCCCCACTTCTTCCAATATCAGCTGTAGGCTGGGATAAGTATTCTCTCTCACCAGGGTTCTTTCTTTCCAGGCTTTCTCAGCTGTTCAGGGTTCTGGTCTCTTCAACCTCAAACTATCAGGCGAATGGCTCGGCTTATCCCCAGGGCTCCAGCATCCAAAACTCAACTCTCTGTGTTCTCCTTCTCCATGTATTTACTTCCCTGTCTTTGACTGAGCATCTGCTTATACAGCCCACAAAGGGGCGGCGGGGCCTGGGGTTCAAACTGAGTCGCCTTAATGACGTGGTCAAAGAAAAGCCCTAATTTTGATTTAATAATGTACAAGTGAAACCTCTGAATCTAATATAATCTAATACACCCAGAGGAACAGACCAGTTTACAAACACAATCCAATATCTACTTTTGGAATTCATAAACAATACCAAACTGCCACACCCCCTTACCAAAGCGACTTTTCCATAAGTAATAGAGTTCAGAGAGTGGTCTAGAGACCCTTAAGGATCCCTGAGACCCTTTCATGGCTTCTGAGAGAATGAACTATATTCACAGCAACATGGAAATGATGTCACTTTCTTTTTCACTCTCGGAAATTTCCCAAAGGCTACATGACCAGTGAAGCCGTCGATCCTCTGACGGCTAATGCAAAGTGCAGAAGGTGTACTGAATATCCCTGCACTTTGAAATTTTCCTAGTTTTAATTTCTCATACAGTAAAAACAATAGCTAGAAGGAGTGGTGACGGGCACATGTTTAACAACCAGCCCTTGGGGAGGGGGAGCTATTCCACGGTGTAAATGCTCACCATGGCTGAGCTCAGGGCTGGGAAGAGCTGTGTACACGCAGCACCTGCAGCCAGGACAAACCGGCTCCAGCACACCAGACAGAGTCCACACAAACCTCTTTGACAGTCTCACTAATTTATAAGAGTACAGAGAATCCTGACCCAGAAGTTTGAGAAAACTATTCCACATAATGTTTTCCAAGCCCACAAGTAACAAAATCAATTTGGCAGATCTCAAAGAAATCATCTTTTAAAAATGACAAAGAACAAAAAGTAGCAAAGCTATCACAAGTAGTGAAAGTATGGTTTTATAAAACCGTGTCACAGGGAAGCGGCTGTGGCTCAATCAGTGGGGCTCCTGTTTGCCATATGGGAGGCCCCGGGTTCGGTTCCCGGGGCCTCCTGGTGAAGGCAAGCCCGCCCGCGCAGCGTGGTTAGCTGACCCAGCGATCACAAGCAGCAAGGGGGGGATAAATTAATAAATAAATAAAATCTTAAAAAAAAAAAAAAAACGTGTCACATATTCTTAATGTAGGTCACAGTCAAAAAAGCGTTTGCAAAACACTGACCTGCAAAGGCAGTAAGCTGGAAAATAGTGAGCATGTGATGGGTCTGTGAATTCTGGTCTCATAAGCCTGAAACAGGTAAACACTGGGAGAGTAGACGATTCATGGACAGAAGCCGTAGAACTGAGAATGGAGATCTGTCCAACCACATTTAGCAACACAGATGTCAAGGAAGTGTGTCAGGCACAAACAGCCGGAGCACTGGGAAGCTGTGAACGCACAGACACGCACATGCTCACTCAGGGCTCCCGTGCCTCTCCCCACCACCACCCTGCACTGCTGCAAAACATTGTCACAAAGGGTGAAGAAGCATCTTCAAAGTTTTACCAAGTAGAGCCCATATCTTACGTTTGGTGTATTTCCCCCCAACACCCTGTATTTGTACTATACATTCACTGCCATGCACAACAGGCCGTTTTCATGCTGTCCTGTCAACCACAGTCTACCTCCCACCGCTGGATTCCCTACAGCCCCACACGTTGTGCACTCCATTCAAAGTGTGCACTCAGTGGCTCTCATTTTCTTCAGAGTTGTGCTGTCATCACTTCAGTCAATTTTGGAACATTTTCATTGCTACAAAAGGAAAAATCCTATACCCCTTTACACTCCCATACTGTTGACCCTTAGAAGTGATGCGGCTCCTGTGCCACTGCTGCAAGAACACTGCAATATGGCGGTGACGATCATCCACAAGCGACATCAGCTCTAATTTCCCCGTGGACCGCCGAAACCCGAGCCCTTTGTAAAGAACGGCGTCCTCCTGCTATGGACCAGTCTTCACCCCCTCCCAGCGCACCGCGCCACGCACCCCCGGGCTGGGCTCCAGCTTCCTTCCGGTGGCTTTTTCCACAGACCACTTTTTGACAGATGTGCATGAGAGGGCCTCTTAGAAGGGAAAATGGCTCACCCCCTGCCTAATAATGGCCAAAGCTTACTCATCCCTTAGATATTTTTCAAACACGGTACCTCTTCCCTGATGGTAGAGGTATAAGAAATCAGTGAGGGAAGCGGCTGTGGCTCAATCAGTGGGGCTCCCGTTTACCATATGGGAGGCCCCGGGTTCGGTTCCCGGGGCCTCCTGGTGAAGGCAAGCCCGCCCGGACGGCGTGGTTAGCTGACCCAGCGAGCACAAGCAGCAAGGGGGGGATAAGTGAATAAATAAATAAAATCTTTAAAAAAAAAAAAGAAATCAGTGAGAACAGTTCACATGAACTGTGGGCCGCCCATTCCTATGAATCCACACCCAAACCAGTTACTACAGGCAGAGGGACACTAATTTCAATAAAACGACTTTGGATACACAAGTCAGAAAACACTGTAATTCATCGTATTTGCACATATTCTGGAGCAAGGTAGATGTTTACAATCCCATCGACAAATCTAGGGGCGTGAGAATTTGTCACGAGCGACCAACGGCCTTGTTGAAGGCGTCTTCCAAATGCGGATGCACCTGCTAGGCCCAGGCCAGCCTTTCCGATGCTGCAGCGAAGGGCTGCAACACCTCAGGAGGAGCCGTTTTCACACTGAGACTTCTTGTCTAAATACAGCCCGCAAGCGCCGATATCGGGCTCCTTTTAAAATCAACTTTCAGCTGTAATGCAGCAGAGCTCCTAACACGGACTGCAAAAGCAAAGCCATGAACTAAATTCACACCTTTCTAAACTGTAGAGTAACTGACATTTTTCACAGTTGAAAATACTGTAGTGTTCTAAGTGCCCACAATACTAAAATTCAGTTTACCATACTGCTGGTTCAGTAAAATTCATTTTATCATTTAAATTACTCATAAAATTAAGAGTCTTAGAAAATGGTTTTCCATGAGAAAGTTATAAAACAATCCACCCTAACAGAACACTGTAATTATCCCTCCTCGATATATCTTTGCATTTTCAAGTCTGACACCAGCAAGAGGCACAATATTCTAGAGATATGTCTAGACATTGATCCTTCACTCAATAAGAAAAATAGTTTAATACAAAGAAGAAGGGGGAGACTTCCGAGAAGACGGCGGACTAGTAAGACACGGGAATCTCTTCTCCAGAAAAATAGCTAGAGGACAAGCTGAAACAGCCCCAAAAAAGATCTTCTAGGGTTTAGGACAGCAGGTGAAGGCTGCACACCACCCAGAGGAGAGAGGGACAGAAGAGGGAAATCGCGACTACAGAACCATGAGCTGCAAGTAGCAGTTTCTGCTGCTGCCGGCGCCCTCCCCCTCCCCACACTCTTCAGAATTCTCCGGCCCCTGGGCCTGCGACCACAGACAAAGGGGGCTCCAGGGATCTGCCACTCCCGGAAAGGGGAGAGCGAGGGACACAGCCTTAGGCTGACTCAGGTTCTGACCTGAAATTTGGGCTGCGGAGCCCCATGGACGCTTCCACACGGTGGCTTTCCCTGGGAGCCTAGAAAGGACTGGAGAAATCCGACCCTCCCAACCTCCCTCTCTTCCAGCCTGGACTAATTGTTGAGGACTCCACGGGAGAGGGGAGAGAGAGCCTGGGGCTGACCCTGCTTTGGACTCCCAGGTTTGGTCTGCCCTGTCCCGAGAGCCCTTCCAGGCCAGGTGGGGCTGCGCCATTGCCTTGGAGCCTGCAAGGGGCTAAAGATACACAAACCCCCCAATCTCCTCCTCTACTAACAGGGACTGATTGTTGAGGATTCAGAAGGGAGTGGAAATATTTCCTAGCTGGGAAAAGGGGGGTGCTACGAGAGAAGTCTGGAGAACTGTCTCAGAAAGTTTGACTCACAGGGCTCCTAGCACCCAGACAGGAAGCTCCATCACATTGACCTGGTCTGTGTCACAACAAATACGCTCTGACCAGGCATTCAATTGAGACCTGCCAACAAGCGCCATCTCTTGGCAGAACAAGGAAGTGCACATAAGAAAATTAATAAGTAAGAGAGGCTTTTCCTGGCCTCTATAGCCTCCCTGCCCAAGGCCCTAGGAAACGACTCTACAACCAATCACTGGGTCCAGTGCCCAGTTTTGAGCAACCAGCAGAACAATCCTAACAATAAGGTTGGGCCAAAAATCAAAGAGCAGTGGTAACTCACAGCCTCCTGCCACTAAAACCCCATAAAAGAGAAAGAGAGAGAGCATCTAAGTAAAATACAAATTAACCAGATGCCTAAGCACCAGCAAAAAATTACTAGCCATACTAAGAAAATAGAAGACATGGCCCAAGAAAAGGAATACAGCAAAGTCCCAGAAGAGAGGCAGAATTTGAGAGAACTAATCAGTGAGATGAGCACACATTTCCAAAATCAAATTAATGAGATGAAAGAGAATATAGTTAAAGGGATCAATGATATCAAGAAGTCATTGAGCGAATGAAAAGAAGAATTTGAAATCATGAAGAGAAAAGTAACGGAGTTCATGGGAATGAAAGACACAATAGGTGAAGTAAAAAATACATTTGGGGAGCGGCTGTGGCTCAATCAGTAGGGCTCCCGTTTACCACATGGGAGGCCCTGGGTTCGGTTCCCGGGGCCTCCTGGTGAAGGCAAGCCCGCCCGCACGGCGTGGTTAGCTGACCCAGCGAGCACAAGCAGCAAGGGGGGGATAAATGAATAAATAAATAAAATCTTAAAAGAAAAAAAAAAAATACATTTGAAGCATACAACAGCAGACTCGAAATGATAAAAGAAAGAATAAGTGATACTGAAGACAGAGCAGCTAAAATTGAAGAGAGAAAAGAACAGAGAGAGAAAAGAATGGAAAAAATTGAGCAGGGGCTCAGAGAGTTGAATGACAACACAAAACACAAGAACATACGTGTCATTGGAGTTCCAGAAGGAGAAGAGAAAGGAAAAGGGGCAGAAAGAGTATTTGAGGAAATAATAGCTGAAAATTTCCCAACTCTCACGAAAGAAATGAACTTTCATGTTCAAGAAGCACACCGTACCCCAATAAGAATAAATCCAGGGGAAGCGGCTGTGGCTCAATCAGTAGAGCTCCCATTTACCATATGGGAGGCCCCGGGTTCGGTTCCCGGGGCCTCCTGGTGAAGGCAAGCCCGCCCGCACGGCGTGGTTAGCTGACGCAGTGAGCACAAGCAGCAAGGGGGGGATAAATGAATTAAAAAAATAAAATAAAAAATCTTTAAAAAAAAAAAAAAAAAAAAAAGAATAAATCCAAATAGACCTACACCAAGACACATATTATTCAGAATGTCAAATGTAAAAGATAAAGAGAAAATGCTCAGAGCAGCAAGAGAGAAGCAAACAATCACGTACAAAGGACGTCCAGTAAGACTTTATGCAGATTTCTCTTCAGAAACAATGGAGGCGAGAAGACAGTGGTATGATACAATTAGGAAACTGAAAGAGAAATAGTGCCAGCCGAGATTTCTTTATCCAGCAAAACTGTCCTTCAAATATGAAGGTGAATATAAAGTATTCACAAACAAACAGAAACTAAGAGAGTTTGCAAAAAAGAATCCACCTTTGCAGGAAATATTAAAGGAAGCCTTAGAACCTGAAAGAAAAACACAGGAGAGAGAGGCTTGGAGGAGAGTATAGAAGAAAGAAAAGCAGAAAGGATAACCAAAAGAGTAAAAAGAAAGACAAAAATAAGATGACATATGAAAACCAAAGAATAAAATGGAGGAAATAAATAGTGCATTTTCAGTAATATCATTGAATGTGAATGAATTAAATTCCCCAATCAAAAGACACAGGCTGACAGAATGGATAAAAAAACATGAGCCATCCATATGCTGCTTACAAGAAACTCACCTCAGACCCAAGGATACAAGCCGGCTGAGAGTAAAAGGTTGGAAAAAGATACTCCATGCGAATAGTAAACAGAAAAGAGCAGGGGTAGCTATACTAATATCAGACAAAACAGATTTCAAATGCAAAAAAGTGTTAAGAGATGCGGAAGGCCATTATATATTAATAAAAGGGACGATCCTCCAGGAAGATATAACAGTCATAAATATCTACGCACCTAACCAGGGTAGCCCAAAATATATGAAACAAACTCTGGCAAAACTGAAGGGAGAAATAGACATCTCTACAATAATCGTCAGGGACGTCAAAACCCCTCTCACATCATTAGATAGAACAACTAGACAGAAGATCAACAAGGAAACAGAGAACTTGAACAATATGATAAACAAGTTAGACCTAACAGACATATACAGAACACTGCATCCAAACTCAGCGGGTTATACATTCTTCTCAAGTG
>JAKSZT010053830.1:30411088-30461951 GCA_026826555.1 Tolypeutes matacus
CTTTTTAGTTTTTAATTGCTTATGTTTTCAATTATTAAATGTACAAATTAAAGTTAAAAAAAATAATAATAAAAAATAAAGTGAAAAAAAAAAGAAGAAGGGAGCAGCTCGTATTCTAACAGTTACCTGGCATTAGCAGCTTTCAGGTCACAAAAATGAGTGAGTAAAGTCCTCACAACGTCACTGCAGACAATTTTAACCACGTCCACGTGACTCAGTCTGTAGCGCAGCTGCTTGGCAATTTCCCAAAAGTCTTCCAAGAGCAGATGGTAAAGCTGCCCCTCGTCCCTGCTGAGGCTCCCATACCAGGACAGGATGTAGTCCCTGTAGCTGTGGTCGAACACTGCAGAAACAAACAAGCAGGAGGTGAGACCTGGGTGAGCGGGGGAAAAACCAAGGCAGCATTTCTGCTGGAAACCAAAATTCACTTATTAAGGTACAAAAAGAGTAGAAAGCAGAATTCAAGGGAGGACAGGTCATCTTTCCTGAGACCTTTTAAAATGAAAGATTCTCATCTAACTAGAATGTTTGCAGTGTGGTAACCTCATGTGCTGGATTTTCTTGGACATTCCACTTTCAAAATTATCTATTTTGTTGCCAAACTACTTTGGTTTTTGGATAAACACAGACCAGCGTACAGTGGCAATGCACTCACGTCCTGCACCTCAGCTTCAAATCAACCTTTTTGCCCCATGAACGTTTCTTCTCTGCCAGCTTCAGTGGAAGGTGCTGGAGGGGTGCTGGCTCCTGCCTGCTCCTGAGCAGCCCCTGCGCTGTGCAGCAGACCGCACGCGGGGTGCTGGGGGACTCACAGCAGCGGCACGGGAGGGCGGCTTCCCCAGAAGGCCGAGGCCGCGCCCTCCCGGACAGGCCAGGGTCTCAGCTTCAGCGCTGTCCCTTGCTGAGGTGCCCCTCCTGGACCCGAGGCCGCACCTACTCCCTCGGTCGTTAGTACTATGTGAAAGAAAACAATTCTTCATAGTAATCCTTCTCTGTAAGTTACTGTGTGGTTTGTCTCCTGATGAGACTGGCTGCTGCAGGAACACCTTCACACAGCAGTCTCAGATATTTCTGGATTCTTAATTCTGGATCAAAGCTATACTTTGGAATTAGAAAACCCTAGTTCTAGACAAGTGCTGTCCAGGAGAAACAGGAGAGGCATACAAGTAATTGTAAGTTTTCTAGGAGCCACATTTAAAAGTAAAAAGAAACAGGTGAAATGAATTTTAATAATACATTTTATTTAGCCCAATGTATCCAAAATATTGGATCTCAACATATAATGAATATTGAAAATTGTTAATGAATTATTTTGCATTTTTTCATAAAAGCCTTGCAATCATACTTATTTTAAACTTGCAGTAAATCAGTTACACAGACGAGAGACACTTCAGGGGCTCGCTAGCCACTTGTGTCCAGTGTTTATCCTGCTGGGCATCACAGCTCTAGACCAGGTGACGCCAGTGTGACTTCTGCAAGAAGACGCCTTTTAAAAAATAAAAGCACTGCTGGGCTTATTAAGTGGTGGCTCCCCAAAGGCCCCAGGGAGAAAGCATCTTGTTACACAATCCTGTGCCAGCTCAGGGGTACATGCACTGCTTTTTCCTAATCACCGTTTACATCTCAAAGTATTTTCTTTCTTTCCTCTTTGGAACACGACTTATGTGGCTGAATTCCGGGTGAGAGCCCACATCACTTCAAGCGTCAAGGACGCAGCCTCCCGTTCGGCTTCTCCGGTCTGCACTCCGCTCTGCCCGGCAGTCCAGAGAAACAGAGCGCGACGTGCTCCCGCCTCCACAGCAACGTTTCGGCCCATGGTCTGCTTCTCCCTTCATCCTCCTAAGCCGCTGCACATCAACTTAGAGGCACAGAACAGTGAACTTAGAGGGTTTTGATTTTCCTACGTGTGTCAGAGAGGACTACCATTCACCCCATGTGAAGTTCCCACATATCTGCAATGACTTTTTTCCTCAGAACAGGAACCACGAAATGGTATCCGATGCTTCTCCACTTTTCCAGAATTTCGGTAGTAGAGCTTTTTATAACATTTTAAAAATAACATCATTAATGTCATAGACCAAAAACATACATAGAGCATCAGAATTTTGTTTTACAGACACACAAAGGTTGAGCTGGATCCTCAAAGTGATTCCATTAGCCTCAAGTGAGAAAGTTGTGGGAGTAAAATAACTGCGCCCTGAAGCTGAGAACAACTGTCTGCACTAGACCAAGGGGCAGGCCCACCTGGGTCAGAACAGTCTATTCCACAAATGGTGCTGGAGACCTGAATATCCATATCCAAAAGGAAGAGCGAGGACCCCCATCTCACACTTTAAACAAAAATTAAACTTAAAATGGATCAAACACCTAAATATAAAAGCCAGAACCATAAAACTCCTAGAAGAAAATGAAGCAAAACATTTTCAAAATCTTGTGGTAGGAGGTGGTTTCTTAAATTTTACACCCAAAGCACAAGTATTTAAAGAAAAAATAGATAAATGGGACTTCCTCAAAATTAAAAACTTTCATGCTTCCAATGACTTTGTCAAGAAGGTAAAAAAAAAAGGAAGTTGTTTTAGTTTGCTAACTGCTGCCAATACAAAAATACCAGGAATGGGTTGTCTCTCTTCTGTCCTTCTGCGGCTGTGGGTGATGCTGGAGTGCCCCCTCACGTGGCAGGGTAAAACAGCGGCTCTCCTTCTGTGTCGTCTCCATTTGTAAAGTGCTCCAGTAAAAGGACTAAGACTCACCCTGGGTCTCGCAATCTAATCAAAGGCCCTGAACTAAAGCGATCTAATCAGAAGGTCCCTTCACTGAATCTAACCCAAAGTCCCCATTCACAACAGGTTTCCATGCATAGAAATGGGTTAACTTAAGAACATAATTTTCTAGGGTCCACAAAAGACTCAAACTAGGACAGCAGCCTAGTCAACTGGAAAATATTTTTTGGAAAACATATATCCAAAATTTTATTTTCACGATATATAAAAGGATCATACAACTCAACAACTCAACAATAATGAGACAAAGCAACCCAATTAAAAAATGGGCAAAAGTCATTTTTCCAAAGAGGAAACACAAATGGCTGAATAGCACATGAAAAGATGTTCAGTATAACTAGCTATTAGGGAAATGCAAATCAAAACTACAATGAGATATTAACTCATACCTCACAGAATGGTCATTACTAAAAAAACAAAACAAAACAAAAAACAGAAAACAACAAGTGCTGGAGAGGATGTGGAGAAATAGGACCACTCCTCCATTGTTGGTGGGTGTATAGAATGGTACAGCCTCTGTGGAAGACAGTTTGGTGGTTCCTCAGGAAGATACATATAGAAATGACCTACGATCCAGCAATCCCTCTACTAGAAATATATTCAGAACTGAAAGCAGAGATGTAAACCGACATTTGCACACCAATGTTCATAGCAGCTTTATTCATCATTGCCAAAAGATGGAAATAACCCAAGTATCCATCAATAAATGAATGGATAAACAAAATAGTGGTATATATTAATACATATAATGGAATACTATTCAGCTGTAAGAATAAATGAAGTTAGGATGCATATGACAACATGGATGAATGGTGACATTATGTTGAGTGAAATAAGCCAAACACAAAAGGACAAATATTGTGTGGTCTCACCAATATGAACTAGAGTAAAATAGAGCATACATTACTAAGAGTTAGAATAAGAATTGAGAAGGGGAACTGATACTTAATGTCTGTAGAATTTTTAACACAGCTGATTGTAAATGTCTGGAAATGGACAGCAGTGATGGTAACACATATTAATAAGTATAATTAACACCACTGATTTATAGATGTGACAGAGGCTGAAAGGGACAGCCTAGGGTCATAATTGTCAATAGCTGGAGGATCCCTGGATACCTGGGACTGTATAACGTAGGGAACCCAGTGGTGAATAAGGAAAGGGGTGAATAGTACAAATACAAAAATGTTCTTCCATGAACTAGAACAAATATACGTCACTATTACAAGGTGGTAAGAATATGGTGATGCATGGGAAAAATACAACTAATGTAACTTACAGACTACAGTTAACAATAATACTATAACAGTTGCGATGAAGGGACTGTATCAACACTAAGAGTCAACGACAGGGAGGTGTAAGGGGATATGGCGTTTTTCTCTTTGGAGTAGGAGTAGTGAAAATGTTCTAGAATCGACTGTGGTGATAACAGCACTCTGTGATTAGGCTAAAAGCACTGAGTGTACACTTTGGATGGATTGTACCAAACAGGGTTGTACACACAGTGACCATGTGGTGGATGGTGAACTGCAATTAACAGTACAACTATCAGAACTTTCTTTCACTAATAATAGGGTAGTTTGTGGGAAAATTCACCTAATTACTACGGTATGGACTACAGTTAGTAGTAATATTTTAAAATTCTTTACCAATTTTAACAAAAGTACACTGGTATAAAGTGTTAAAAATAGAGGGGTATGGTGGGCGGATGTGGCTCAAATGGTTGGGCGTCCGTCTGCCATATGGAGGGACCTGGGTTCGATCCCCGCAACCTCCCGGTAAAATAAATATATATATATATATAGAGAGAGAGAAGGCGCACGGGCTGCCAGGCTCTGTGTGCCAGTGAACCACCAGCCCCGGGAGCCATGCAGCAAGATGATGACGTAACAGGAGAGAGACGCAGGGGAGAGACAAGACGAGATGCTCCGAAAGCTCTGAAAACCAGGAACCGAGGTGGCGCAGGTGGCAGAACACCTCTCTCCTACATCAGAGGTCTCCAGGATCGAATCCTGGTGAAGACTGGAGGAGGAAGATGAGACGAGATGGCAGGAAACAGACACAGAGAATTGCCCAGCGAATGGACACAAAACAGCAAATGGGGAAGGGCGGGTTAAAATGGATAAAGTAAATAAATAAATCTTTAAAAAAAAAAAAAAAATAGAGGGGTATGTGAGAATGTTGTATTTTTTGTGTGACTTTTCTGTAAACTTATACCTTTTCAAATAAATAAATAAATAAAAAGAAAGGAGGACTGTGTTAGTTTGCCAAAGTCTGGCAATGCAAAAATACCAGAAATGGGTTGGCCTTTATAAAGGGAATTTATTTAGAGGAAAAGCTTACTGTGGAAACATCCAAACCAAGGTACCATGAGAGATACTTTCCAAATGTTCACTTTTCATGAACACTTTTTCTAGGACGAAAACCCAATTACTAAGCAGTGTAGCCAGCTTCCATAAAACAGAGACATGCATTTATTAGTGCTTCTCAAAAAGAAGAAAAAAAAAAGGGTAGGGCCATTTCTAAAAGATCTGGAAATCAGTTAAAGGGCTACAGTAGCTGGGTGTGTGGCGAATCAAGACAACGTAACGTAAGACCAGCAGAACACGCTTGTGGCACCCTTGGGGGCCTCCCCCTACAGCAGGGTGTGAGTCTCCTGTGGGACCCAAGCCCTGTTCCTGCAGGAGCAGAGAAAGCTCCAGAACACAAACTAGGCACCTTTCTCAGTGCCAACCTAACAAGTGGCAGCCTGAAAACCTGAACCAAGACTCTCTTCTTTGGCTTGTCCTCCCAGAACTTGCCCTGAGGCAGAAGCAACTTGCTCACAGGTAAACAGGGTAAAAAAAAAAAAATTAAATCAAAGCAGCTTAGGGCAAAGGATTTCCAGCCTAAAGATGGACAAAAGAGCATCCCTAGGGGTGGGGTGAGGTCTGTTTCATAGGGAGTAGAAGGGGCATTCAGATCCTGCAGACAGGCCACAAGCTGCTGAAAGCTCAGGAAAGACCTGGGAGGGGTCTCGAGAGGAGAGCTAAAGCTGGAAGGAGAGCACCAGTCAACAGAGTCAATTTGCAAAGACTGCAAACGTTGTTTATTGCATAGTAGTTTTTTTTGTTTTAGGAAACAAAAAGGAAATCTCTGTCATATCACTAGCTGGTTACAAACTTAAAGAACAGACAGATCAGGGATAAATCCCAGAGTTAACACTATAAAATATTAAAATGGACAATATGCAACAAAAGACTCCAAGATTTAAACAAAACAAATCAAAACCCCAGGAAATGATGGCTTATTCAAAGGGAAGAAAATAATAAGTCTTCAGAAACCATCAATGAAGAACATCAGACTTTGAAAAATGATCCTCAATATACTCCAGAGATAAAAGAAAACACAGAGAAAGAACTAAAGAACATCAGGAAAACAATGAACGAATAATGTGAGAACTCAATTAAGAGACAGAAATTTTAAAAAGGAACCAAATAGAAATACTGGATTTCAACAGCAGATTAAAGCTAACAGAAGAAAGAATCAGTGAACTCAAAGACAAGACAATTCAAGTGACTCAGGCTGAGGGGCACAAAGGAAAAGGAATGACCAAGAGGGAAGAGAGGCTAAGACACCTGTGGGACAGCATCAAGCATACCAACAGATGTGCTATGGGAGTCCCAGGAGGAGAAGAGAGGGAGGAGGGGCAGAGGAAGTATCCAAAGAAATAATGGCAGAAAACACCCCACATTTAACCAAAGACATGAACACGCACGTTCAAGAAGCACAACCGCCACCGAACAAGATAAACTGGAAGAGAACCAAGCCCAGACAAATGTCCAATGCCAAGGCCAAGGAAAGAGTTCCGAAAGCTGCAAGAGAAAAGCAAAGTGATATATACAAGGGAGCCCCAATAAGATAAACTGCTGAATTTTAATCAGAAGCCATGGATGCGAGAAAACAGTGGGATGAAATACATAACGTGCTGAAAGAAAACAATAACCGAGAATTTCGTAACGAATGAGAATGTCTTTCAAAATGGAGGGTGAGATTGAAGACAATCCCAGACAAACCAAAGTTGAGGAAGTTCACCACTCCCCCTCCCCTACAAGCAGTGCTCAAGTGAGGGCTCAGACAGAAAGAGGACCCTTGGCAGTAGATCAAAGCAGCATACAGAAATAAAGAGCTCCAAAAAGCTAATGCTATGGGTAATTATAAATAACAGCAGTACTGTAAATAATTTTTTGGTATAAAACTCTTTTACTTCTTAAGGTGCAAATGCATAAAAAGTAATAATGAATCTATGGTTTTGGACCCACAATGTATAAAGATACAATTTGTAACAAGTATGCCAAAAGGGTAGGGGGATGGACGGGTACAGATACAGTCTTTGTATATGTTATTGAAGTTAAGTTGGTATCAAATCAAACTTGATTGTCATAGATTTAGAATGTTCAATTTAAGCCCCATGGTAACCAAAAGAAAATATGTGAAAAACACAAGGAAATGGTACAAATATGTGAAAAACACAAGGAAATGGTACACACACACAAAAATTAAATAAACATGAAAGTAAGCATTAATGGAAAACAAAAGGCCAAAAAAGGCTTAAGACTTACAAAGGCCAAATAGCAAAATGGCAGAAGAAAGTCCTACATTATCAGTAATTACTTTAAATGTAAGGATTAAACTCTCTAGTCAAAGATTGGCAGAATATTATAAAAAAAAAAAAAAAAAAAAAAAAACCATGACCCAACATATGCTGTTTACAAGAACTCAACATTCAAACACAAAAGTACATTGAAAGTGAAGGGGTGGGGAAAAAAATTTCCACGCATATAAGCTATACCAATATCAGGTAAAACAGACTTTAAGTGAAAAACTGTTAAAAGGGGCAAAGAAGGACACTGTCTAATGATAAAGGGGATGATTCAACAAGAAGACATAACATCATTACAAACACTATGCTAGATGCACCTAAGAGCAGGGCACCAAAATACATTAAACAAATACTGACAGATTCGACAGGAAAAACAGACAGTTCTGCATAACAGCAGGACACTTCAATGTAACACCTTCAATAACGGGCAGAATATCTACACAGACCAACAAGCAATCAGGAGGCTTCATCAACACTGAAAACCAACTACGTCAACACACTACATAACACACTGCACCCACAGAGCAGAGCACACCCTCTCCTCTAGTGCACAGGTGTTCTCCAGGATAGACCACATTCTAGGTCACAGAATAAGTCTCAATAAACTTTAAAACACTGAAATCATACGATGCATCTTCCCCAACCACAAAGAAATGAAGTCCGAAATCAGTAACAGAGGGAGAAATGGAAACTTTACAAATATGTGGAGATTAAAGCACTCAAACAAATATCTTGAGACAAATGGAAGAGAAAACAAAACATATTATACTTATGGGGTGCAGCAGAAGCAGTGCTGAAGAAATTTACACACATCAAAAATGAAGATTTCAAATCTGACCCAACCTCACAAATGAAGGATCTAGAAAGAGCAGAGTAAATTAAACCCAAAGAGAGCAGAAGGAAGGAAACAATACAGATTAGAGTGGAGATAAAATGAAATAGAGAATAAAAAACAATAAAGAGAACCAAGAAAACCAAAAGTTGAGTCTTACAGAAGATCAATGAAATCAACAAACCTTTAGCTAGACCAAAGGAAAAAAGAGAGGACGCAAGTAACTGAATTCAGAAATGAAAGGGGTGACATTGCTACTGACCCCACTGAAATAAAAAGAATTATAAGAGGATACTAAGAATAACTGAGTGTACTCCAGCAAATTAGATAACCTAGATGAAATGGACAAGCTCACAGGAACAAACTACCTACAATGAACCAAAAGGAAAGACAATTCCAACAGACCAATAACTGCCATAAAGAGATTTAATCAGCAATCAAAAGCCCCCAACAAAGAAAAGCCAGGACCAGACTGCTTCACTGAGGAATTGTAACAGACATTCCAAGACTTATTAGCACCAATCCTGCTCAAAGTCTTTCAAAACACCCCAAGTGTGTTCACTTCCCAACTCATTCTATGAGGCCAGCATCACCCTAATACCAAAGCCAGACAGATACCACAATGAAAGAAAATTACAAACCCACATCCCTTATAAATATAAATGAAAAAATCGTCAACAAATTACTAGCCAACTGAGTCCAACAGCATATTAAAAGAATTATACGCCATGATCAAATGGGATTTATCCCAGGTATGCAAGGTTGGTTCCACTTAGAAAAATCAGTCAATATACCACATTAATAGAATGAAGGAAAAACACATGATCATCTCAGTTGATGCAGAAAAGGCATTTGACAAAATCCAGTACCCCTTCTTGATAAAAACACTCAGAAAACTAAAAAACTAGGAATAAAAGGAAACTTCCTCAATATGATAAATGAAAACGCATAGTAAAAATTATATTCAAAGCTTTCCCTCCAAGATCAGGAATAAGGAAAGGGTGTCCACTGTCACCTCTGTTATTAGCCATCATACTGGAAGTTCTAGCCAGAACAATTCAGGAAGAAAAACAAATAAAAGGCATCCAATTGGAAAGGAACAAGTGAAACGTACCTATTTGCACATGGTCCTACTTATAGCAAATTCTGAAAACTCTACAACAAAGCTACTAAAACTAATAAATGAACTCAGCAAAGTGGAGGGGTACAAGAGTACACACAAAAATCAGCAGTTTTTCTATACACAAGTAATAAACAATCTGAAGTAGGCATAAAGAAAAGTATTCCATTTACAATAGCAATTAAAAGAATCATATCTAGTAATAAGTCTAACCAGGGATGTAAAGGACTTACTTGCACACAGAAAACTAGAAAACTTTGTTAAAACCTAAATAAATGGAAGGACATTCTATCCACATTGATGGATTGGAAGACTAAATCTTTTTAAAATGTCAATTCTACCCAATGTGATTTACAAATCAATGTAATCCCAATCAAAAATGCCAACAACTTTCTTTGCAGAAATGGAAAAGCCAACCACCAAATTTAAAGGGTAAGGAGCCCTGAATAGCCAAAACCATCTTGACAAAGAACAAAATTGGAGA
The DNA here is from genome assembly GCA_026826555.1 of Tolypeutes matacus. Taxonomy (NCBI): domain Eukaryota; kingdom Metazoa; phylum Chordata; class Mammalia; order Cingulata; family Chlamyphoridae; genus Tolypeutes; species Tolypeutes matacus. Next base: position 30,420,947 of record JAKSZT010053830.1, read on the forward strand.
ATCCGTACTTCCCAATTTTAAAACTTATACAAAGCTACACGAATCAAAACAGCATGGCACTGGCACAAGGACAGACATATAGACCAAAGGAATCAAATTGAGAGTTCAAAAAAACAACCCTCGCATTTATGGCTAACTTATTTTTTGACAAGGATGCCAAGTCCACTCAATAAGGAAAGAACAGTCTCTTTAATAAATGTTGATAGGAAAACTGGATCTACATATGCCAAAGAATGAAGGTGGACCACTATCTCACACTATATACAAAACTTAAATTGGCACAAAGTCCTAAATCTAAGAACCAAAATTATAAAACTGCTAGAAGAAAATATAAAGAAACATATTCACAACCTTGTGTTAGGCAATGGTTTCTTATAACTTTACACCCAAAACACAAGCAACAAAAGAAGAAACAGGTAAATGGGACCTCATCAAAATTAAAACTTTTGTGGGAGTGGATGTGGCTCAAGCAGTTGAGCGCCCACCTCCCACATGGGAGGTTCCCAGGTTCAGTTCCTGGTGCCTCCTACAGAAAACAAGCAGACAACAAGCAAAAACAAACAAGCAGACAAGGAGCAAAACAGTGGGCAAAAACAAAGGAGCAAACAACAAGCAAACAGATGAGGGAGCCAACAACAACTTTTGTGCCTCAAAGGACTTTATCAAGAACATAAAATAACAACCTACACATGGGAGAAAATATTTGGAAACCACATATCTGATAAGGGTTTACATACAGAATATATACAGAAATCTCTTATGTATGATTGTTCTGTAAACCCACATCTTCTCTTATAAAGAGGAGAAAAAGAAATCCTATAACAACCACAAAAAGAAAAACAACCCAATTAAAAAATGGGCAGGGAAGCGGCTGTGGCTCAATCAGTAGGGCTCCTGTTTACCATATGGGAGGCCCCGGGTTCGGTTCCCGGGGCCTCCTGGTGAAGGCAAGCCCGCCCGCACGGCGTGGTTAGCTGACCCAGCGAGCACAAGCAGCGGGGGGGGATAAATGAATAAATAAATAAAATCTTTAAAAAAAAAAAAAAAAAGGGCAAAAGACTTGAATAGACATTTCCCAAAGATTTACAAATGGCCAAAAAGTACATGAAAAGTTGCTCAATGTCATTAGCCAATAGGGAAATGCAAATTGAAACCACAAGATACCATTTCATATCTACTAGAAGGCTACTATTTAAAAAATGGTAAATTGCAAGTGTTGAGAGGTTGTGGAGAACTAGGAACACTCATTTATTGCTGGTGAGAATGTAAAATGGTACAGCCTTGGGAAGCGGCTGTGGCTCAATCAGTAGGGCTCCCGTTTACCATATGGGAGGCCCCAGGTTCAGTTCCCGGGGCCTCCTGGTGAAGGCAAGCCCGCCCGCACGGCGTGGTGAGCTGACCCAGCGAGCACAAGCAGCAAGGAGGGGATAAATGAATAAATAAATAAAATCTTTAAAAAAAATAAAATAAGGAGCTGAGGTGGCGCAGGCAGCAGAACACCTCTCTCCTACATCGGAGATCTCCAGGATCGAATCCTGGTGAAAACTGGAGGAGGAGGATGGCAGGAAACAGACACGGAGAATTGCCCAGCAAATGGACACAAAACAGCAAATGGGGAAGGGGGGGTTTAAAATGGATAAAGTAAATAAATAAATCTTTAAAAAAAAATAAAATAAAATAAATAAATAAAATAAAATAAATAAATAAATAAATAAAATAAAATAAAATGGTACAGCCGCTGTGGAAGACAGTTTGGCAGTTTCTCAGAAAGTACGGTACAGAATTAACATTGACCTAGCAATATCATTTCTAGGTATATACCAGAAAGAATGGAAAGCAGGGACTCAAACCAATATTGCACACTCATGTTCTAAATGGCATTATTCATGATTGACAGAAGATGTAAGCAACCCAAGTTCGTCAACTGATGAATGGATAAACAAAATGTGCTTTATACATACAATGGAATACTATTCAGTCATAAAAAGAAATGAAATTCTGATGCATGCAACATGGATGAACCATGAAGACATCATGTTGAATGAAATATTATTCAGACACAAAAGGAAAAATACTGTATGATCTCACTTGATGAATTAATTAGAACAATCAAACTCATCAAGTCAGAAACTAGAATATAGATGATCAGGAACGGGGATAGGGAACAGGGAGTTAATGCGTGACTGGTACAGAGTTTCTGTTTGGGGTGCCAAAAAGTTTTGGTAATGGATGGTGGTGATGGAAGCACAACAATGTAAATGTAATTACCAGTGAATTGTATATCTGAAGGTGGTTAAAACAGGAAATTTTAGTTTGTATATATTCTACAAGAATAAGAAAATTTTAAAACCACAGGAAAAAACACAGCATAGAACAGTAAAACATAAACAGTGAACCCTAACAAATTATGGACTATCTTTAACAGTGTAATTATAATATTGTTTCATCGATTGTAGCAAGAGTTCTACACTAATGTAAAGTGTTCACAATAGGACAAACTGCATGGGGGCAGGGGTAATAGTGGGAACACTGGTCTTCATGCATTTTCTATGAACCTACTTCTTTAAGAAAAGTAAAAGGAGACTAAGAAGAAGAAATTGGAAAAGTTTTCTGATTCCAATGTATGAAATTATGGCAAAAACTGGAATGCACCAAGCCTACTGGCAACAAACAGACCGTGGGTATTTGTAATTTAGTAATTCCAAGTAATTCCTTGTAACTTGCAAGTAATTTAGTTTGATGCCCTCAGGAATTCAAGAATCCAAGAAGTGAAATAACTTACTCAAAGTCTAAGAGGTAGCAAAGCCAAGTCTCCTGTTTGCCAGTCAAACATTCTTTCTACTCAGCATAATATATTTCTGCACAGAGGGGGAAATAAATTATGAGTAAAAGATGTTGAGAAACGCAAAATAGCATCCTTGTCCACTGGATACCCAAATTGCTTAAAATTTGTTTTAAAAAATATATATATAGATAAATAAATAAATAAATAAAATCCCAAAATAGAATCCACTGATAAGGCATCAGTCTCTGGGGCTATCCCCCCTTATATAGAACCAGGGTGTCTCCGGAGCTCTCAGGATCCCCTCTGAGTGGGTGATAGGCACTTAGATGTTCTATGAGCTCCTACTGAGGTGTGCGTAAGAGTTACCTCTGGGATGACCTCCCGACTCTCTTTGAAGTCTCTTAGCCACTTGAACTCATTTGTCTTTACCATTTCCCCCTTTTATTCAAGGTCTTTTTCCAGTTGTGTTGCCAGTTGGCACTTGGTGTTAATCCCTTGTTGCCAGGGAGGCTCATCCCCGGGAGTCATGTCCCACGTTGGGGGGAAGGTAATGCAATCATATGCTGAGTTTGGCTTAGAGAGAGGCCACATTTGAGAAACATGGAGGCTCTCAGGTGGCAACCCTTAGGCACCCCACAACTGCAGGCTAAGTCTCATTTACAAGAGCAAAGACTCACAAGGGTAGTCATCAATAAAAAAAACCACATCGGTGGGTCATCCTATTTTGACAGGCACTGTCCCTACACTCAGAGGACTACTGCTGCTCCTTTGGAGACTGTGGCAGAGCTCTCCAGGCTAGGAATTCAGATCCCTTCTATTCAAACCTATATGTGATGCTGGAGTTTTTAGGTATACTTCCAGAGACTGGAGCCTCCCGCCTACCTATGTGCCAGGTGTGCATGAAATCTCGGTGGAGCTGCAACTCCTACCCTACAGCTCAATGGACTCATTCAAGTCACCTGGTGAGGAGACAACGATGGGCAATGGCCATCCCAGGGAATGGAGAGGGCCTGCATCTGTAGGCAGGATCATCCCACCCACCATATCCATGGGATATAAGCCCTCTCTCACTTGGAGTTGGAGTGGACATCACCATCCCAGTCCCCTCAGGATTGGGGGAAGAACTATGAACTAGAGTGGACTTGATGGTATTCTCTTGTTCACATATGGTGATTCTAGCAATGCAAGAAATTATAACAATGAGGTGGAGTCAGTGGCCACTTGACACTTTTGGGGTAGGGAGGGGATGAGCAGTTGAAATACAGGGGCTTCTTTGGGAGTTGGAGGTTGTCCCGAGTACCGTTGTGGCAACGGATGTAGGCCATTTTAAATCAGCACACACCACTCAGAACTGAGTGGGAGAGAGTGTGGTCTACAGTGTGAACTGTGGTCTATGGTTGGTGGCAAGGCTCCAGGATGTGTAAGTTCATTGAGGGTGGTGGGCCACACATGTGGGAGATGTTTGTGTGGGATGTGGTGGGAGGTGTGGGGGGTGGGCAACATGGGAATCCCAGTGGGTTCCGTGTAATATTTTAGGTATCTAAGCACCTCTTAAAATATATGTATATATATATATATAAATAACATGTTTGTAAGCAAATACACATATATGCATATATATTTATATATCATTTTGCAGATGTTTGTATATATTGTGAGAATTTTGATTTTTACCCATAATAAAAAATAAAAATAAATAAATAAATAAATAAAAGCCTGTGCTTTTTAAAAAGACATACCTTTTTATTCCTATAGAAGGCATGAATGAAATCACAAGTAGAAGCCATAAGGAAGCTGTTTTCTGACCAACGTAAGGAGGAACTGGATAAAAACACGAGGCCTGTTCAGGAGGCTGCCGCCTTCGACGGTGAGCACTCCATCACAAGAAGCTTGTAAGCACGCCGGACATCCAGCGGACAAGGCTGACAAAGTTACTCTCAGAGACAGTGGGGCAGACGAAAGGACCTCCAAAGGCCCGTGCTTGCCAGGTCTTTACACCCTACCCCTAGGTCTCTCAATACTGATCACCAAGAGCATGACTAGAGCTGCCTTGCCAACAATACACTGCCAATTTGTTAAGTTTGCACAATTCTTTCTCTACTGCTCATTTATTGAACTAAAAGTTTTCATGCCACGGAATTTTTAATTAAGCAGCAAATAAATCTGAAGCCCAAAATATTTTCCCTTTTTGCTAAAATTTAATTTTGAATTATATCAGGAAATTAAAATCAATTATAATAGACATAATATCTTTTTTTTTTTTTTTTAAAGATTTATTTACTTTATCCATTTTAAACTCCCCCTTCCCCATTTGCTGTTTTGTGTCCATTCGCTGGGCAATTCTCTGTGTCTGTTTCCTGCCATATCTTCTCATCCTCCTCCTCCAGTCTTCACCAGGATTCGATCCTGGAGACCACTGATGTAGGAGAGAGGTGTTCTGCCACCTGCGCCACCTCAATTTCAGAAATCGAGCTTTCAGAGCTTTCGGAGCATCTCGTCTTGTCTCTCCCCTGCGTCTCTCTCCTGTTATGTCGTCATCTTGCTGCATGGCTCCCGGGGCTGGCGGCTTACGGGCACACAGAGCCTGGCAGCCCATGCACCTTCTATGTATATTTTTTTATTTTACCGGGAGGTCCCGGGGATCGAACCCAGGTCCCTCCATATGGCAGATGGATGCCCAACCATTTGAGCCACATCCGCCCCAGACATAGTATCTTTATAATCTTGTTCATCATGCCAAAGGCTTAATGTGGAGGGCACATTTACCTACATAATGTCCCATTACATTTGCTAATCACATTTCATATGCTAATTAATACTGCTCTAAAATATTCTCTGAAAATACGTTTAAGTTAGGAATTGGTAAATACGAATATCTGTACAAATCTATCCTCAATAATGGGGATGTGTTAGCTACCGGTATATATTATGTATGCATAAATATTACATAACTGCATAAGTTCATTTACACAAATATGCTTATGAACAAAATATTTTAAAACCCCACAAGTCAGTTTAAGGAGACAGAGAAATTCATGACCATAAAATTATTTTATGGACTTTAAGAAATAAACATATATAATATAATTAACCACAATGAGAAACAAAAGAACACTTATCTTCACCACCAGGCAAAAAGTCTTTCTTCTGAAGGCACAAAAGCCAACAAAAAGCCAGTTGCACTTCAGTGCCAAAGAAGGCACTATTATCAGTGCTAAGGGGGCAGGGGACGGGATTTTTCCTTTCGGACTAAAGAAAACATTCAAAAATTACTGAGGGGATGACAGCAAAACTCTGTGATGAAAGTGAGAGCCACAGAATGTACAATCTGGATTGGCAGCACAGGCATGGGATGGTGTAAGACAGGAAACCATATGGTAGATGATGGACGGGATTAACAGGACAGATATGAGTGTTCTCTCATGAATCATAACAAATGTACAGTATTAATACATGGTGTTACTAAGAGGGGGGAGTGGCAGTTTGATATTTTTATGAATTCCAAAAAAGAGATACTGATTATGTTTGTAAGCCACTCTGTTCCTCTGGGCACGATATCCCTTTGATGATATTAAATCCAGAGGTTTAGCTTTTACTTTATTAAATCAAGATTAGAGCTTTGATTCAACCACATCATTGGGGTGTGCAGGGTTGAGTCCCTGCCCCCTTGGTGAGCTGTACAGATGGAAGCTCAGTCAAGAAATGGAAGCAGATACACAGGGAACAACAGAAAGGAGGAGACACCGCTCACGAGACACAGAAGAGGCCCTAAGAGAGATGAGCCTGATAGTCTAAAGCTGGCCTTGTGAAGAGCCAAGAGCAGCTGAGCCTGGAAAGAAACGTGCCCTCCAGCCTACAGCTGGGATGGGAAGAAGCTGGGCCCACGGAGCCTTAACTGGAAGAGGAAGGCTGAATCCTCGCAGGTGTCCCCTGCTATCCTGGTCAACACGTGACAAAGTCCCTCTTATGGGATCTTGAGTCGGAGTCTTTAGAACTTTGTGACTGTGAGCTTCTACCCCAAATAAATACCCTTTATAAAAGCCAACAGAGTTCTGGCACTTTTTATCAGCACTCCTTTGGCTAATACAGGGTATATGGAAAAATATATCCAATATAATCTATAGACCGTAGCCCACCGTAATAGTTTTTTATTTTTAAAGATGTTTTAGATTACAGAATTGTTACATAAAAAATATAGGGGGGGGGCCGGATGTGGCTCAACTGGTTGGGCGTCCGTCTCCCATATGGAGGGACCCAGGTTCGATCCCCGGGACCTCCCGGTTAAAAAAAAAAAAAAAATATAGGGGTTCCCATATACTTCACCCCTTCCCCCTCCCCCACTTTTCCCCATTAACAACATCTTTCATTAATTACTGTGGTACATTTGTTACAACTGATGAACACAGACTGAAGCATTGCTACTAACCATGGACTACAGCTTACAGTATGGTTTACACTTTGCACCGCACAATTTTATAGGTTCTAATAAAATGTATAATGGCCTGTATACGTCCTTGCGATGTCATGCAGAACAATTCCAATGTCCCAAAAATGCCCCTTGTTACACCTATTCTTCCCTCTCCCTCCCCTCAGAACTTCTGGTGACCACTGCCTTTATGCCAATGTAACAAGTTCTTCTATTACTAGAATAAGTGTACTTTGGTCCATAGTTGCATTGCCCCCTTATGTCTGTTCATTCCTCAATCTTGAGGATTTTGGGATGGTGATGCCCACTCTGCTTCCAATTGAGAGGGGGCTTAGATTTTATGTGGCAGATGGGAGGAACTGTTTTGCTTGCAGCGGTAGACACTCTTTGATTTTTGGGATGGGGGCTGTCATCATCATTTTATTAGTTGTCCTGGGCGAGACCAATGAGAGGAGGGCTTAGATCCCATGGGGCAGATGAATGGAACTGTCTTGCTTGCAGTGCAGATACTCCATTTCTGTAGTAATATTTTGATGGATATTAATATCATTCTTTCATAATTTGTAACAAATGCTCCACAACAATGCAAGGTGCTGGTGGAGAGGCGATGTATACGAATTCTGCGTGTTATGCATGATTGTTTCGTAAACTCACAACTTCTCTAATAAAAAATATTTTTTAAAAATCAGTTGCTATCACTAACTCAAATATATCTTATTTTCTAGGACTTCTCTCAAAGAATAAGTCAGTAAAAGGGAATCACTGAAGACTGTAGAGAATGGAATAACATGACTGGAACTTTAACTTTAGTTAGATTAATAAGAAAACAGGATTTAAAGTGAAAGACTAGAGAAAAACAAGAGGTGAGGAGACCAATTAAGAAGATACCATGTTAGTCTAGATTATGTGATGCTTGGTCATTTCTATCTACAAATTTTCAGAACAAGGAATGACTCAAGTTAAGTAAAAAATATAAGAAAGAGTTCCAAGAGAGCTATACTTTCCACCCCGGCCTTTTCCCCAGAGCAGTCCAGAGGTACAGTCAGTCCCGTTCATGTGACTGAGCCTACAGGTCATAAATGCCCACAGCCTGACCCAGGAAACCAAAGATCAGTCCTCCTTCCACCAGGACCTGGCTCAATGAAAAGAATAAGGACAGCAGGGATTCCACTGTCCACGCAGACAGCCCTTCACGGTTTGCAAGTTTTTAGAATGCAACGTATTTGCTAACTACTGTCTGTGACTAGGAGGAAAGTAACCTTTAAGAAGATTTGGGATTACCTATTTGGCATTGATTGATCTGTTCATTCAGTCAACAAAGGAAACTTCTGCATGCTGTATGCTCCTGCGTAGAGTCATGAACCTGTGTCAGCGTGGACTCTGTGGACACCCTGGCATCCTCTGGAGTCAGCCACAGAGAAAGCCTGGTCAACAAACGACCACATCAGGGTCACCTTGTCTAGGCCCTGTTCCAAAGAAGCAAAGGTCCTGCTATAGTTGGACAATGGCCTTGCAATATCCTCTGTTCTTATCATTTAAGTTATTGCCCATTTGTACAACCTGGAACATTTTGTTAATGGGCGTTTGCCACTGAAATTCACGTTCTTGGAGTTAATCCACCCCTGTGGGTGTGGGCCCGATTGGACTGGATTCAGTGGGGGGCCAGTGAACGGAGTACTTCAGAGAGGAGTGGCCCAGGGTGGGTCCTGGTCCTCTCGCTGGAGTCCTTTATAAAGGATGAGCCACATGCCCAACAGCTCTCAGCTGAGTTCAGGGAGAAAGAAAGCCTGGAGGAGAAGTAACAAGACCCAGAAGAGAAGCAGACTCCCCCAAGTGCCTTGCCAGTAGCCAACCTTTGGTGAGACAGCATTTCTGAGGATACCTTGATTTGGACATTTTCACAGCCTCAGAACTGTAAGCTCTTAACCTAATAAATTCCTATTCTAACAGACAACCCATGTCTGGTATATTGCTCCCAGCAGCTTTTAGCAAACTAAGACAGTTATTCTTATTGCTCCACTGAAAGCCTAAATATATTATTTTGCTCTGCATTTTGGACTATTATTTCTTTCTTGTTATTCAATCTATAAAGATTTAAGACAAATCCTAATTTACAGAGCTACACAATCATCCTGTAGAAACAAAAAACAAAATCCACTCATATATAGCTATATATACACATCTTAGTATTTACTCAATTCTTTTAATAAATGTTTTTAAGTTATATATTCTCAAAGGCGTAAAACATATAACGATAAAATGGTGCAACAATATTACCTATTTAAACTAACTTCAGGAGGAAAATTTCAAAAAAATAGTTCATAAGCATTTCATATCAACTTAAGTCACTGAAGCCTTAACAAGTGCCCCTGCTTATATTTTTCAAGTATACACAGAGCCTCAATTTTATGTAAAATTGATGCTTATCTATTATAGCTAGCTAATAACATTCTGAATTTCAATTAAATATACTGGTGTCAGGGTTTGGAAATGTAAATCTAAATACTCAAGAAATGGAGTGTTATAATCACTATAAAGATTTGCTAAAGTTTAAGAAACCTCTTAATCTCCTCTGCAACTGGATTTCTAAAGTTTGACTAATTCCTCATTAAATTAAATGTCCAATTTTTTAGAAGGTGAATTTTGTTTTGGTTTGTCTGCTGTCATTTTTTAATAGGATTTTACTCCCAATGACCAACTGATAGCAGCCTATGGGGCCTCTTTTTGGTAGGTGGTATAATGCTCAACTTCCCTGGAAATCATTTTGCTTATAAGACAAAGGACAGACAAATGTAACATTCTAGACTGTTTTTTTGTTTTTTTTTTTTTAAATAATACCTTTCCAAAGCATAATTAACGTAAATTCTTGCCCAAAGAGTTAAGATAACATTTTTCTTTCAAAAGAAATCACTGAAAAGAAATTAGCTAAAGGAACTTTTTTTGTTTCTGATCAACAGGTCCTCAGTCCTTATCCTGTTACTTTCACAGATATTTCTGAAATAAAAGACTGGTCTATCCAAAATAAACAGGTCATGTCGAAGTGTAAAGAAACTTATAAGCCTTAAAAAATTAAGAAGAGTGTTCCAATTTCAGTGATGGTAGAGTAGTTAATATGAGACTCAACTTCTTACAGATAACTATTAGGAACTCCAGGAAAAAAAATTAAAGAACCATTTAAAGGAGAGCAACCAGAAGCAGGCAGAAAGAAGGGAATGGCCCTGGGTAAGATTCATGTTTACACAATTTTCCCCACAAGGGTACTCAACAGTCTTAGAGATACAACACAGCTCAAACTCAAGCAGAAAGTCTGTTTTGCTGATTTAAGATATCAGAAAACAGATTTCGGACAGCCAGAGCGACTGGAAATAAAGACAGGAAATACCAAACAGGACAGAGCCACAAAATCTGGGTATCAACTCCATTGCTGACCCTGAACTACACATGTATGGGTAAGACTACAAGGAGTCCAGTGGAAACCAACAGCTGGAAGAGCTGAGAAAGATACTTCAAGTGCCGTCCACCACAGGGAGACAGGAGTTTACAGCTGGAGTCTTGCCAAGTTAGAGGTGACTCTGGGCTTTCACTGAAACTATGGAAGCAGCCATGTTTTTAGGAATAAAGACTATGTCCCAGGACTGAGGTACTCACCTTGGATGACAAGCAAAACCCCAAGCAGATCCTAAAAATGCATAAAACCAAGTATCTTCAAGGTGTTCAGCCAGTAAGTTAATTGCGTACTGGAATAAAAACCAACAGTTTTGAGAGGAAGATTAAATCCAGTATGTCTACAAAGTTCCATCCATACTGTTCAGTATACAATCAAAAATAACTAAAAAAAAAAGTAACATATATAACAAAAAAATGAAACAAAAACAAAAATAAAACAAAAGAAAAAGAAAAAACTACATGAGAAGAAACCCCTCAAAAAAAAGGGCACACAGTCAAAGGAAAAAGCAGTGAAGAGAAGCCAACTCCAAGATGGCTCAGATGTTAAAATTAGCATACAAGAACTTTAAAGCAGCTATTATAAATATTTAGTTCAAGGAATCAAAAAAAAAAAAAAAAATGGTCATAAGTGATAGATGGGAGAATCTCTGAGAAGCAGAAACTGCAAAAAAGAACAAAATAGAAATTGTACACCTGGAAAGCACAATATTTGAAATAAAAATTCACTGAATGCACTTAAATGCAGATTGGAGATGACAGAAGAAAGCGTTGGTGAACTTGAAGACAGATAAATTTATCCTATCTAAACAGAGTGGGAAAAAGGGCTGGTAAATTAGATTCCATCAAAATTTAAAACTTCTGCTCAAAGATACCATTTAGAAAACGAAAGCAATCCACAAACTGAGAGAAAGTATTTGCTATACATATGTCTAACCAAGGACAAGAATTCAAAATACATTTTTTAGTATCTACAAATTATATTAATATAATAAATAAAACTGGACATATTTGACAGACATCACAAATGAAGATATGAAAATGTTCACTAAGTACATGAAATGGTGTTTAATATCATCAGTTATCAGGGACATACAATCTAAGACCACAATAAGATACATTTCAAATCCATCAGAATGGCTAAAATGGGAAGACTGACAAAAGCAAATGTCAATGACAAGATGCTACTGGAACTCTTACTTACACATTGTTGGTTGAAACCTAAAAAGATACTATTACTTTGGAGAATATTGTTTGGAAATTTCTTATAAAGTTAAACCTACAACTACCCTTTGATCCAGCAATTCCACTCCTAGATATTTATCCAAGAGAAATGAAAATGTGCCTATGAAAAGGCTTGTTTATAGCAACTTAATTCACTAAATTGCCAAAAATTACAAACAACCCCTAATATCTAGTAGAATGGATAAATATACTGTGATACACTCATATAATGGAATACTACTCAGCAATAACAAAAGAATGAACTGATATACACAGCACAGATAAATCTCAAAAAAATATTATGCTGAGTGAAAGAAGTCAGGTACGAAAGAGTACATACGATATGATTTCATTCCTATTGATGTGTAAGAACAGGCCAAAACTAATCTACAGTGATATATATTAGAACAATGTAAGGTAGGCTTTGATCACAAGGGGGCCACAGGCAAACTTTCATGGATAATAGAAATGTTCTTTACTTTGGGTGGTGGTTACAGGGTTATACGCATTTATGAAAATTGTTTACTTAAGATGTGTATATTTCAATGTATATAAATTTTATCTCAATATAAACAATTAAATACTTTTTTAAATCATGATTTTAAGATTATGAATAATAGAAACAAAAATTTTAATCCACTAAGTTTTATAAGGCTCACTGTACTTTACTAATACAAATATTTAAAAGTTTAATTACAGGCCCCAAAGTTCTAAAATTCCATGAATCCACAAAATTTCATATTGGTAAATACTTAAACAACACTCAACTTCAAATTTTAATACAGTGATTTCTGTAAACACAAGTAAAACATCCTTGCTGATGTATGCATTACTTAGTTTTCTCTTAACTTATACCTACCCTACTTATTCACCTGAAAGACAGATACTTTTTCTACACATATAATTGAAATTGTTGGTGTTTTCAGAAATTCAATTTTTAAAAGATATTACACGTTTTTAAACTTTAACATTTATAACTACACTTCTATACACATGAAAATATTGTACCCTTCAAAATCTCTCCTTCAGCATTCCTCAAAACAAGCTTCACCTGTGTGGCCTTAATTCTTGTTATATTGATGTTATCTCTTAATTTGGTTGATTGGTTTGTCCATGAGTGAGTCTGAGTGCATTTATCACCAACATCTCTTGTCTAGGTTATATGTAGAAGAAAAAAAAGTCTTCTCTGATTCCTACATCTTTGGAAAAAGAGAGCAGATCCTTGTTTCATATGGTGGAACTAACAGCATATAGCTGGGCAGCTTCACATTTAAATCCCTTCAACACAACCAAAATGTGGATAAAATATTTAGTCACCAAAACACAAACACATGAAAGAAAAAAGTCCTAATGCTATATGCAGACAAGTATAGACAAATCTGCTAGAGATTATTATTTTACATTTAGCACATAAAGAATTGCTTTATATAGTAATATATACTCTCATTTAATCCTTACCTTCTTTCAGAGCTTTATCCATATTATGAGAAATTACTACCCTTCTAGACTGAACTGACTCATGTGAGTTTCCATACACAGGGCTCTGAAATGTAAGCAAAAAAAAAAAAAGATATAGATTACTGAATGAATAAATCACATATAAAAATAAAATCAAAGGTATGAAATTCCATCTTAGCAAGCTTTAAGATAATGCTCAACAAATTATAAAGTAAGAAAATGTTTAAGATTAGTTAAGAAATTTCTGAAAGAAGAATTAAGGAAGGATTTTTCCTACCAGATATTAAAACTACAGGATGCCAGTGTAGGAATAAACAAATCAATAAAATGGTGAACGTTCAAATCCAGGTACAGCTATCTGCCCTTCCTCCACTAGCCAACAGCATCAACTCCTTGAGAATGGGGCTCTGCCACCAGCTCGGAGGAAAGTCCTTCTGTGCGAGACTCCACAGGATTGACGGGAGCCCTGTAAGCAGGAGATGTGGCGCTCTAGGAAAACTGCACCGTGTTGATGACTGCATAGGATTTTAAAAACTAACCAGAGAGCGATGTCATCAACAGGGCAGTGTTCAGACATCCCCTGGAAAAACCTCCCCTCAGAATCAGCTAATAAAAGGGCAAATCCCACTTAGAACTCTGAAAGCCAACAGAGACTGAAGAAAGACTCCACACATGCTGAACTGAAGAAAAAGAAAAATAATCTCCACGACTAGGTGGAAGGTTTCTGCCCACTCCACAAACCCTCGTTCAGTCCCGCACAGCTTGGGAGTTGTGCAAAGGCAGCACAGCCTGGGTCATTCCAGCCCCAGAGGCAGACCTAGCGCCACTGACAGCAACGGGTTAGAGCCCACACATATCCAAGAAACAGGAAGATATGGCTCAGTCAAGGGAAGACATTAAAACTTCAGGTAGACACAGAATTTGGAACTAATCAAAGAAGTTCAAAGAAATATCCAAAATCAATTCAAGGAGATGAAGGAAAATATGGATATAGAGCTAAAGAATATTAAGACGACAAGTGGTGAACATAAAGAATTGGAGAGTATAAAAAGAAATATAAATTATGGGGATGAGAGGCATAATAACAGAGGTTAAAAACAGGCTAGGGAAGCGGCTGTGGCTCAATCAGTGGGGCTCCCGTTTACCATATGGGAGGCCCCGGGTTCGGTTCCCGGGGCCTCCTGGTGAAGGCAAGCCCGCCCGCACGGCGTGGTTAGCTGACCCAGCGAGCACAAGCAGCAAGGGGGGGATAAATGAATAAATAAATAAAATCTTTAAAAAAAAAAACAGGCCAGAGTGGAGTGGGTGTGGCTCGGTGGTTGAGCGCCTGCTTTGCACGTGCAAGGTCCTGGGTTCAATCCCCAGTACCTATGGGAAAAAAAAAGACCAGAGGCATGCAACAGCGTATGTCAACAGGCAGAAGAAAGAATCAGTGAACTAGATGACAGGACAACTGAGAGCACGGTCAAAAGAACAGATAGAGAAAAGAGGAGAAAAAGATTGAGCAGTGTCTCAAGGATTTGAGTGACAGCATGATGTGCAAAAACATACATGTAATGGGTGTCCCAGAAGAAGAAAAGGGAAAAGGGGCAGAAAGAATATTTGAGGAAATAATGGCCGAAAATTTCCCAACCCTAATGAAAAACGTAAACATAACATCCGAGAAGCGCAACATACTCCAAACAGAATAAATCCTAATGGCCTACTTGAGGCAATACTAATCAGAAAGCCAAAGGCCAAAACAGAATTCTTAAAGCATCAAGAAAAAAGCAATCTGTCACAAGGGATCCTCAGGAAGGCTGAGTGCCAATTTCTCATCAGAAACCGTGGAGGCAAGAAGGCAGTGGTATGATGTATTTAAGGTACTGAAAGAGAAAAACTGCCAGCCAAGAATTCTTTATCCAGCAAAACTGTCCTCCAAATATGAGGGAGAGAGGACAGATATATAGAGAGATCATACAACAACTCAACAATAAAAAGGGCAAGCAATCCATTTTAAAAATGGGCATAGGACTTGTGTATTTTTCCAAAGAGTTAATACAAATGGCCAAAAAGCCTATGAAAAAATGTTCAATATCACTAGCTATTAGGGAAATGCAAATCAAAACTACAGTGAGATTTCATTTCACACCTCACAGAAAGCCCATTATTTAAAAAAACAAAAACAAAAAACAGAAAACAAGTGCTGGAGAGGATGTGGAGAAATAGGAACACTCCTTCACTGTTGGTGGGAATGTAGAATGGTACAGTCACTTTGGAAGACAGTTTGGTGGTTCCTCAAGAAACTAAACATAAGAACTGCCCTATGTGTGGCAATCATTCTACTAGGAAAACAGGGACATGAACAAACATGTGCATACCAAATGCTCATAGCAGCATTAATCACAATTGCCAAAAAATGGGGGAAAACACAAGTATCCATCAACCAATGAATGGAAAAACAAAATAGCATTATATACATACTATGGAATACTACGCTGCTGTAAGAAGAAATGAAATTGGGACACAAATAATAACATGGATGAACCTTGAGGACATTATGCTAAGTGAAGCAAGCCAGACACAAAAATACAACTATTGTATGGTCTCCCTAATGTGATCTATAAGCAAAGAATAAACATAGGGAGTTATGTGTACAAATGGACAGAGTTGACAGTAACATATTATAGTAAGTATAACTACCACTGCTGATTTATAAATGGTTGAGTTTTAATTTTTTTTTCTTTTACACATCAAATGGTTTTTGTTTACATATGATTACGATTAAGTTTTTTTTTTATTCCTTGGGAAAGGGTTGCATGTTTTGTTAATTTATGGTAGAAAAGCATGCCTTCTTTCATTGGTGCAACTACTATCTTCAGGCTTTTAAAAGTATTTCCCTTAAGGAATTTTTTTTTTTTCATTTAATCTTTTTTTTTTTTTAACTTTATTTTGTACATTTAATAATTGAAAACATAAGCAATTAAAAACTAAAAAGTAAACACAGATGAATAAATATATACATTTCTCAATTAAATGTAATGGATACATGTAAATTTGTTGTTGTTGTTTTGTTTTTGTGTGTGTGTGTGAATCAAACAATATATTACACAATGTATTTGGTTCATAGTAACGCATTCATACAGTATTTGTCCTTTTGTGTCTGGCTTGCTTCACTCAACATAATGTCCTCCAGGTTCATCCATGTTGTCATGTGCTTCACAACTTCATTTCTTCTTAGAGCTGCATAATATTCCATCATGTGAATAGACCACAGTTTGTTTATCCATTCATCTGTTGATGGACACCTGGGTTGTTTCCAGCTTTTGGCAATGGTGAATAATGTGGCTATGAACATCGGTGTGCAGATGTCTGTTCGTGTCACTGCTCTCAGTTCTTCTGGGTATATACCCAGTAGTGGTATTGCAGGGTCACGTGGCAAGTCTATATTCTACTTTCCCTTAAGGAATTTTAAAGCTATGACTTTTCATTGATTTGCTTAATAACAATGAGCACAGACAAGGATGACACTCTTGGCACTTGACCAACAGAGAGCATGAAATTAAGCCAAGGACTAGACATTCTCCACTCCAAGTCGGGTGGCCCAGGGCCATGGGTTGGCTGCAGCTGGGCTGGTATGGCCTGCCAGAGAGCAGAGGGATTTCCTCAGGCTTGTCTGTTGGAGGAGGGCGATAATAATGTTGGCCGTTTAGACATCCTCCGTGACATGGTAACATATTTCACAAGTACACACAAAAAAAGGCTCTACAATTAGCTTCTTTTTTCTCCCCAACAAAATCAATAAGCAGGCCTGTAGCCGTTTGGCAATTTGATGTAATTATGAATTCCAAAAATATAATTGGATCATGCTGGTAAACTGGTCTGTTAATCTGGGCATGATTAAGTTATGATTAGGGCGTTGACTGGGCCCCGTCAATAGGGCATTGAGCCCCAAGGGGAATCGAATATAAAAGGCAAAGGACAGAGGGGGCAGCTTTGAGTTGCAGTTCGGAAGTTGGAGTTTTGATGTTGGAGAGAAGGCCCCAGGAGAAGAGAAGTGAGCCGTTCGCCTGATAGTCTACATCTGAGCTTGTAGTGGAACCAGAGGAGCTAAGCCCGGAGAGAAACGCAGCCCCGGGAAGAGAGGAACCCAAGAAGCCTGAACCCTGGCAAACGCCGGCAGCTGTCTTGCTCCAACACGTGGCAATGAACTTTGGTGAGGGAAGAAACTTATGCTTTATGGCATGGTAACTGTGGACTTCTACCCCAAATAAATACCCTTTATAAAGACCAACCCATTTCTGGTATTTCGCATTAGCTCTCCTTTGGCTGACTAATACAAGGCCCTAATTATATTATATATGCTTTGGATCACTTTGATATGTGATTTTTTAAAATTCCTTTTTAATGTAGTCTTACTAGCCAGATAGTGGACTTTCAATTCTGTCCAGTCTTTTTTATTTCTATTATTTGGCTAAGGGAGCAAGAAGTTAAAAATTCTATGCCCCCACCTAGAGGAAGCCACTAATAGTTTCTGTGCTTACAAACATTTTCCCATCACAGAAAACTTTCCATGAATGTATACATGGCCCTAACTCATTCTCTTTAATGGGTGCATTACATCCTAAAGTATGAATGTACCATAACTTAACTGTTTGACTATTGATATATTAGGGTTATTTCTTTTTTTTTTTTTTTTGCTGTTATAATACAACATATGCATATTTCTCTTTGACAGATTCCTAGAAGTGGAATTGCTAAATCAAAGAATAACGCATTTAAAATTGTAACATATGTGGCTCAGTTGCCTTATTAAAAGCCCACTGAAATCGACATCCCCCTAAGAGTGTATGAAAATGACCATTTCCCCATCCCCCTACCCACAACCGATACTAAGAACCTTTTCTCTCCTTTGACAGTCTGATACAGAAACGCAAATTAGATCAACGAGATACTAATTAAAATTGAGGTTGCACACTTTTCATATATTTATTGGTCTTTTTTTATGATTCAATTCCTCTTTCAACTTCTTGGTTT
Organism: Tolypeutes matacus; assembly: GCA_026826555.1. Lineage (NCBI taxonomy): Eukaryota > Metazoa > Chordata > Mammalia > Cingulata > Chlamyphoridae > Tolypeutes > Tolypeutes matacus. The sequence continues at coordinate 30,439,300 of JAKSZT010053830.1, forward strand.
ACTTTTCTTTTTTTTTTCCAGAGTGCCAGGGCCAGGGATTAAACCCAGGACCTCGTGTGTGGGAGCCGGCACTCAATGACTGAGCCACGTGGGCTCGCCTGAGTTGGTTTTTTGTTTTGTTTTGTTTTGTTTTTCTGAGTTGGTTTTTTCCATTTGCTTTTTTTTTTTTTTTTTTTTTTTTAAGGAGGCATCAGGAACTGAATCCAGATCTCCCAAGTGGAAAGCAGGTGCACAACCACAGAGCTACATCCGCTCCCCAAGGAGAGTTGATTTGCTTTTAGGAGGTACTGGGGATCAAACCCAGAACCTCATACATGGGAAGCAGGCAACCACCTGAGCTATACTTGAGTTTACTTCTGAATTACTTTTTATCTCTGTAACTCAATATATTAAAAAGTATTCCTTTGTTATGCATATTGCAAATAATGTCTCCTAGTCTATTATTTTTATTTTGTTTATAATTGTCTTTTGTCATACAGGAATTCTCTATTTTAAAGTCATATTTTTCGTTTTTTTCCCTTTATAATGTCTGGATTTTCTGTCTCTTAGGAATGACTCCTTCATTTCCAAAATTATAAACAGCTTCTCTCTTATTTCCTCTTAATACATTTTAGTTAGAAAAAATATATATATATTAGCTCTTTAATCAATTTGGAGTTATTTGAGTGTGAGGTAGGATGTAACCTTTTTTCCACATGGATATCAAATTACCTCAGTACCGTTTATTGAATAGTCTGTTTTCATCTTTGGTTCTAAATTCTTTGTGTTGTTAATTTCCATTGACTTTTAACCACTGCCATAGACTTTTAACAGTCCAATGTTTTGTCTTTCAATTTGTATTCTAGTGACATATAATTGACCTAAAAATTCCCCTTTCAGCCACTTTCACATGTATAATTCAGTGCTGTTAATTACACTCCCAACAACATGCTACCATCGCCACCTCTCATTTCCAAACCTGTAAAATCAACCTAAAGAGAAATTCTGTACAAATTAAGCATTAACTTCACATTTTCTAATTCAACCCAGCTCCTGGTAACCTAATTTCTAGATTCTAACTCTATTATGAGTTTGCTTATTCTGATTATTTCATGGGTGAAATCACACAATATTTGTCCTTTTGTGTCTGACTTATTTTACTGAACATAATGTCTTCAAGGTTTGTGAATATTGTCACATGTATGAGGACTTAATCCATTTTTATGGCAGAATAATATTCCATTGTGTGTATATAACCATATCTGTTTATCAATTCAAGGATTTATGGACACTTGGGTTGCTTCCATATTTTGGCAATTGTGAATAATGTTGCTATCAACATTGGTGTGCAAATATCTGGTTGAGTCTCTACTTTCAATTCTTTGGGATATATACCTAGTAGAGGGATTGCTGGGTCATATGGTAATTCTATACTTAGATTTCTGAGGAACTGCCAAACTCTCTTCCACAGTGGCTGCACCATTTTACATTCCAACTAGCAATGAATGAATGTTTCTATTTCTCCACAATCTCTCCAACATTTGTTGTTTTCCATTTTTTAACAGCCATTCTAATCAGTGTCTGGTATCTCACTGCAGTTTTGATTTGCATTTCCCTAATAGCTAGTGATGTTGAGCATCTTTTCATGTGCTTTTTTTAGCCTTTTATATATCCTTTTCAGAGAAGTGTCTATTCAAGTGTTTTGCCCATTTTTTAACTGGGTTGTCTTTTTACAGTTGAGTTGTAGAATTTCTTTACATATTCTGGATATTAAATCCTTATTGGGTATATGGTTTCCAAGTATCTCCCATTGAGTAGGTTGTCTTTTTACTTTTGTGATAAAATTCTTGTCTCAAAAGTTTTAATTTTGATGAGGTCCCATTCATCTACGTTTTTCTTTTGTTGCTTGTGCTTTGGGTGTACAATCTAAGGACCATTGCCTAACAAGATCCTAAAGATGCTTCCCTACATTTTCTTCTAGAAGTTTAATAGTCCCATTTTAGAATGTTGTTTACAGTTTTACTTCCTTTGGGAGCACAGATGGGGTTGGATGAGCCAATCCACGACTTTCCTGTTACTTAAAACTACTCAGCAAAACAAATGCTTCTCTCTTTCATAAATACACACACATACACAAACACACATATATTTAATATTCTGATTTATTTTGAAAAGAAAAACAGTTATAGAGAGTTGAAGGGGAGATGGTTGTCATTTCCTGTAAAGCTATTGAAATGGTGATTTCTCCTACCAAAACAAACCCAAATTATCATCATTAACCACAGAGCTGTCACATGGCTGAGTCTTTCCCAGTTTTCTCAGCATCTGACAATCTACGGGGAGCCCATGACTAATAATCTCACTCTTAATCTAAGTTATTCTCAAAATCATGGCTCTTTTCAAACCAATCATATTCTGCCTCAGTCGCAAAAAAAATTTATTCAAAACCAAAGAATTATAGGAATCATGCTTATCCTTCCTCAGGAAGCTAGGAAGGGACTAAGAAACTTGAAAGGTCATCTAATCTGAGGAAGACTAGAACAAAAGATTGTAAACATGAGATAAAAGCCATGCCCAACACGAAAGCTGCCACGTTAAACAGAGTTATAAAAACAGAAAAGCAGAGCGGAAACGGCCCAGGCTCCCACGTCAGCCAGGCCTGGGTTCTGCCACTTAGTAGGGTGGATCCTCCACCATCCACTTCCCACTCCAGCTTCCTTTCAGTGGGCTAATAATACCTCAGAGGATTAAATATATAATGATAGAGATTAAAAAAAAAAAAAAAAAAAAAGACAACAGGGGCCAGGCAAGGAATATATGAGTGGAGGAGGAACTCCGTACTGCCAGGTGTTCTGATTTTTTACCAAAAATGGAAACCCATACCATTGGATGATATCTTCAACTAATTCCATTTTTTCCTAAACACTCTAGGCTTATTACACTGTTTGGGCCAAATTGTAAGCCACATTCAACCCACTGGCATCTAGTCTGCCATCACTGGCTCACTCAAGGCACATAGCAGAATCTCTGGCATTTAGTAGCGTTCAAATTATAGCTATTATCACTAATCAAACTCCAAATGTTTTAACTGGTTGGTTGCTTAGTTAGATGGCTTCTTGGTTGGTTTTCTGAAGGGAAAGGAAGGGAAGAAATGAAAGCAAGAAAGACAGACAGAAACGTTAAGTGACCAGAGTATGAGACAGAATAGAACATACAGTTATTGAAATATTTTTGCTTTTGAGGCCTTAGAGAGGAAAGTTTACATTTCCTAGAGATGTTTTATTGTATATGTGCCCTTACACTTTCTACACTTTCTATTATTTGCATTTGTATTTAAGTATCCAAACAAAATCTGGTTTGATCAGAAACCAGTTTCCTGGATTGTACTTTATTAGGTTTAATCATGAATTAAAGAAGATCTTGGTTTCTTTATCTGTAAAAGAATATTGTCAAACATATATACTGAAAGATTATTTGGGGAGATTGCACTGCTATAAAATAGTGGAATTTGTGCCTTTCTTCCCTCTAAGTATAATTTCTATTTTAGTTATCAGAAAGAAAAGCCTTTGAAATTCAAACCTACAAATTCTCAAAATGCTGCTTTTCTAGATTTCAAACATGCTATATGTCTTTTTAAAATACTATTTCCAATCATACAAACATCAGTGACACATTCAATATTATTACAGATGTAGAGAATTAAATTCACCCATAATACCATCATCCAGACATAACTACTGGCAATATTTTGGTCTATTTCCTTCTAGTCAGTGACTCCAACATTTACTGATTAGCTCTGTAACCTTGGGAAAGTTACTCAGCCTTTCTGTGCCCCAACTTCCTCGACTGCAAAGAGAAGTAACAGTATCACCTACCTCTTAGGGTTGACATCAGCATTAATTAAATTAATACACATGAAGCATTTACAATTAATGTCTAGCAAAACATAACTATAAATTATTGGTACTTTCTCCACACATACTTTAAAGAAACTGGGATCATAATATACACATAGTCCTTTATCTTGCTTTTTATACTTGATGTTAAATCATCAAGCATGAGCAACTTACATGTAATCAGAAGGGCTGAATATACTGTTGCAAATGGGCTGTACCATAATTTAACTATTTGCTTATTACTGTACATTTAGTCTGTCTTCTTTTTTTTGGTCTAAGTATAGTGCCACCAAAAATACTCTACGTGTCTATGAAATACAGAGTTAGCTGGCATTTGGACTCTTGATGTCATATGAAAGATTGTGTGCCTCAAGAATCTTCTTGTGCTTCTTGGAGAGCTTTCTGACAACTGAGAAGAAACTAACAATAGAAGGGAAAAGAGATCGAGAAAATCTTGGCTTTGAGGCACAAACCATGTGAAGATGAAAACCCCTTCCAGCACCTTCGAGCACTCTGACACCTTGTGCCTCGAAGGCCCAGTTCCGGGAGGGACCCTCCTGCAGCCGGGAGCGTTCAGCCCGGGAAAAGAGTGAAGGACTCAAGAGGCAGGGAGGATGAACAGCTCAGGGCCTCCTGTCTTGGGGGGTTGGGGGGTACTTAGACAGTAAAGTGACGCCAGCTCTGCCTCCAGAAGTATAAATCCCTGACATGAGTTTATCTAACATGAATGTGGCAAGAGATGAGTGGGCGATGAGAACATCAGCAGCTTATGACAGCATTTATCCAAGTGCGCTGTGTTGAGGCTAAAGGCCAGCACTGCCTGCACTGCCTGCATCCAGGGTATGAGGCAGGGGTCTGTTGACACTTCCCCAGTGAAGGATAACCGGTAGTTAAGACTGATCCTGGAGCTCAGTTCTATAAAAAAGGTATGAAATCAGCCAGATCTTTGCTCTCAGCAAATATGAAATTGCAATGTGCTCCCCACCAGGACACAACCCCTATCATTACTACAGTAAAAGCATAAGACATTATGTTACAGTGTCCAGAAGACACAATAAAGAGCTAGGAAAAAGCAGGCTGTAGTTGATCCTTTGCCATTTACTTGCTGAGTTACAAGGAACAGGTCCACCTCTAGATTCAGTTCAATTCAAAATTATGTCTGTCCCATTCATACAAAAGGATTATTACACACCAAGAAGAATAATGTATGTAAAAGTGCTTTGAAAACAGTAAAACAGTTATATAAATACAAGTTGCGGGAAGCGGCTGTGGCTCAATCAGTAGGGCTCCCGTTTACCATATGGGAGGCCCCGGGTTCGGTTCCCGGGGCCTCCTGGTGAGGGCAGGCCCGCCTGCACAGCGTGGTTAGCTGACCCAGCGAGCACAAGCAGCAAGGGGGGGATAAATGAATAAATAAATAAAATCTTAATAAATAAATAAATAAATAAATAAATAAATAAATAAATGCAAGTTGCTACTATGGCTCCAAAAGTCATAGTGTACTTTTTTTACAATGATAATTTCCATCCCAGAGAATGACTGTAATTATATTACTCGAGACTAGTATTATGGCCTCTCACGCTTTCAGATTTTACCGTCACAGATTCCTTTAGTGATGTTTCTTGGTTACTAATCTACATTCTAAGAAAAAAGTGAGTATTAACACAAAAGCAAAATCTCTGTTAACTGATCAATAGAGGTAGGCTTTGAGGTAGGTTAACATACTTAGGACTACTTTTCCTGATTCAGCTGGAAAAATCAGAATCATTCATGAGAAAAATGTTTTGTTTCTAATTTCAAAGATACAAATCCGAAGATCCTCAGATAATACACTCCAGTTGACTGCAAAAATAAACAATTTAAGTATATTTCAAATCAGACATGGGTCTGGAAATTGAAATCTCAACATGCACTTCAAAGTGCACAGGCAGACAAGAGTTTGCCTAAACTGTCAAGTACAAAACAGACAGCAGGGCTGGAAAAACAGAATGAAGGAAAGCAAACTGGCTTAGGAAAGGTAACTGAAAACTGTAACACTAGCTTTTTGCACTCCTGAAAAGGTTTGCATAATAAAAATCTGGCTTCTATTGCAAGTTTTAGTCCGTAAGAGAACTCACAGGTTGCCACCATGTACGCCTGGCCCTCAGGTGGCCCATGCTCAGTGCCTAATGGGCTCAGCCCTGTATTGACAGAGGGGCGACCGAGGAAGTCACACGCCACACCGCCATGGGAGGCTGCGGCCCTGTTCTGCATCCTCCGCACACCGCGCTTTCCAGTCCAGGCCACGGAAGGGAAGTCACTCAAATACACAACTAACCTGAAAGATCATTTTTAGAGCACTTTGAAGTTTATACATATTGACATATATTTCAAAAATAAATTCTCATTTCATAAGAGTTTCCACTAAAACCAATGAATATAAATGATTAAGGAGCCAGAGGGGCTGTCTCTGTTTCAAAGACTTCATGGAGCTCCACATAGAATTGCTTTTTGCACATAAATCTCCAAAAAAACAATCCCTGTTTTGTACTCCATTACTTCCTGGGAAGTCATACTATCATTTTCTTAACTAATTTGTTGACTGGCTGCTAAGTAAAAAAATGATGATAAAATCTTTAACACCTGGTAAGAAAAATATTCCTTTGGTAATCTGATTCTGTCGGCTATTTCCATAGCCCCCTTGGAGCCAAAAGCTGAGCTCCAGGTCGAATGGCCAGAAAACATATACAAGATAGTCAGATATGTGAGCTGAATTAAGTACAAGTTGCATAAAATTAAAAACAGAATTCAGGTGCATCCATCAAAGAAGCTGAGTCTTACATCCTTCTAACTGGTGAGTAAAAGTTATTTGCCCCCAGCCTAGCACTAGACCATAAAAATTAGTTCTTCCGTTTCTATCTTAAGTAAGTATGCTCGACTTTAAGGAATAAAACCTCCTCTTAAAAGGCACATGATGGGCCCAGCCCTTAGGCAGCAGTCACCTTCCCTCTGAGCAGAGAGGACTGAGAAATGCGGTCCTGCAGCACATAAGCCCTAACTGTGGCTGGGTTTATGTGGGCTTCCTTGACATCAGAAAGGCCCCATCCTACCGGAAAACATCCTAAAGGGACAGTTTTCAAGAATCACTTAGGAAATCTGTTAAAATGCAGATTTCTAGGCTCCCACCCCCTAAGATTCTTAATTCAGAAAGTTTAAGGTGTATCGGAACACAAAATTTTCAACAAGCATTCCTAAAGTATTTCTGTAAGCCTAGACCGCACTTTGAGAAACACTGCTAAAATTGTCCTAAAGAGGAAAACTAAGGGGATAAAGAGGAATGCTTTATTAGGAAAGTCAGGGAGCATTATTGTAACGTAATAATACAGCAATCCTTCCACATAAATTGGGAGGGAGTCACAGAAGAATCATTGATTAACTTAGACTTTACTTGGCTAGCTGAAATGATTACTTCCATTTGTATTCTCGTAAAGAACTCATTTTCTACAGAACTTCTATTCCACAGTGATATTAAGAAACCATTAATCGTTTTAAAAGGTTAAATTAATGAGGCAGTTTTGAAGATAGCGCTTGAATCTAAAAGTACCTGCATTCCTAGAATGATCTACATCATGCACAGGCACTGAATACAACCATGCGTGGAAATTTAACGTGATTAAAACACACCTAAAGAAAAACAACTCTATTTCCTGACAGCTAACTGCTCCTGAGCAGGGTTTCAAACCAACTCCCTGCAGGACTCTGGGGTCAGGAGTCAAGAGCCAGCAACCCCTACTCCACCTGCCACGAGCTGCTGCTCCCTTCCCTCTGATTTCATGACGTGTAGTGCAGTCTTCCTTCCCTGGCCACATCTTACCAGAGAACTTCCGGAGGCAATTCCTTCAGTCAGAAGAGAAGGCGAGCGGAGGGGACCGCCAGGGCAGATCACAGCCGCTGCCCCTCAACCTCCGCACCTCCAGCGACCCCACCCCCACCCTGGCCTGACTTTAGGACACTTCCCATCCCTCTGGCCCTCCTGTCTCCAAGCCCTCAGCTCTCTCCTGGCCAGTTCCTTCCCGGGCTTAAATCCCACAGGTGATACCTGAGCAGTTCGTGGCAAACACCCCTGGGCCCTGACCTGCTGACGTGCCACTGGTCACCTGCTTCCGAAACCAAGCCAGCAGGCGTCGGCACAGGCTCAGGGCCTCCCACCTTACCTGGCCCCCAACCCCACCTTCCTTCGCTGCTTCGCCCTGGGGAGCAGATTTCAGAGGTCTGAGTGCTGCAGCTCCCCAGGGGCAGAGCCACCACCTCAGCTCCCAGCTCCGTGAGAGTGGGCGTGACAGCAGGAAGTCCCACGGGCTCCCACGAGACCAGAGAATCTGCGTGCACCGTCCTCTGCAGCGCCAGCTTATCAGCAAGGGCTCGAGAATGCTGCAGCTGTCACTCTCTCCAACGATTCTCCCAAACCTTTCAGCACCTCTCCTAAGACTGCTCTCTAGACATGCCATTCTCCTCACTGTCGGCAAATAATTTTGCCTCCCACTTACCAGCTTGAAATATCTTAATTCCTGCCAACCTTCTGCAAAGTTCTACCTGCCCCCATTTCTTACTTTTCCACCAGTTTTCATTCTAAACCTGCCACCCGTGCTTTGATCCCGTCTCTGCCTGGGTGCTCCATCAACCAGTCTCCACATCCCAGATCTCCAGGGCTTTCCTCTCTGCTTTCCAATCTTATCCTTTAAACCTAGAAACGTGCTTGACAAAAAAATAGGTTTTCAACAACAGCAAAAATTCCCCAAACACACACACCACTCTGGCCCAGCAGAGGAAGGAAAGAGCATGCCCCTGCACTGGCTCTGCCTGTCAACTCCCAGCCACTCTTCAACCCCAGAGATGCCACTGGCGCCTCTGCAAGCCAGCCCTGCCTCCCACCCCAGCGGCCCCAGCACCGGCGTGGGCCTCCAACCCCCCCAGTGCCAAGTCCAGTGGACACTGGTCCCCCCTGACCGCTGGCCACTCTGCCTCTCTGCTCGTCACTGACGGCTGCTCCGCGGCCTCCCGCTGGCTTGCTGCTTTTCAGCCATCACGTGCCACCCCTGGGCAGGCGCACTGACTCCGCTTTCAACCACGACATGGACACTGGCCACCACAGACCCCTCCCGCAAAGTGCCGACCTGCACACTTCACTGCACGCTGAGCCTGTCCACAGGCATCCCGAAATCCCCACGTCCACAGCTGCTCTCGTCTTCTCCACCATCCCAACCTGCCTCAACAGCGCTCGTTATCGATTCAACCAGCCACGCCAGGGGCCTGGCACTGACCTAGACGCTCCCCTCCCCTCCGGTCAGTGAACCCTGCTGAGCAGAGCTCAAGAGCCAACGCTGGCTGGGAGGAAGGGCATCTGAACTGGCCTTGAAACAGGAAGAGCTCAGCGCGCAGCAGGGGCAGGGGAGGCAGCGAGGAGTCGAGTCCCCGCAAGCGCCGGCCGCTGACTCCGCAGCCTCCTTCCTCGCCAAGCGGCCGCCCAGGCCACTCACAAAGACGCCAGCCCCTGCAACGCTGAGGAGGGGGCGCCCGAGGGGAACGGTGCCAAGGGCGTTCAGCCCCCTGGCCCAGAGCCCACGAGCTGACCTGCCTGTAGGAGAGAGCAGAGCTGGAGGCTGCGGGTTCCCACGTGGGGTCCACTATGCCCCCGAGCCTGCCCGACTCACAGTTTTTGTGTTATTAATCTCATTGTTTAAAAAAAAAAAAAAGGCCTGGATACAAGGCTCAATTTTGTTTAGAAAACAATGGGTTAAAAACAGTTAAACATTTTTTTAAGCATGTGTTGCAAAGATGTGGGATTTCTCAGAACATTAACATATATTGTTAATTTTCAAGAATTTACAGCTTTTCAAAGTTATGTGACCACCAAGCTAAGCTCTCACCCTTCCTCTTTTTCGGTTGTGCAGTGCACCCAAAAGCATTTTCTAGAATTAAGTGTTTTGCGAGCATAGTTTGAGAAACTCTGATTTTCCCAGAAGAGATCAACAGAGAGCAAGACTGGCTTGTAGGGTACAGCACTGTGAGGACAGACTGCGAGGGGCACAGAAACGCACTACGGAACCAGAAGGGGCTCCTACCACTCCCCAAGACTCTCGTCCTCCACACGCTGTAACAGCCAGAGGGCATCTTCAGTGGCTGAGGACCGAGGAATTCTGAGGCCTCGCCCAGAGTCGCAGGAAGAAGCGCCGTACCTGGCTGTCACGCCTGTCACACCTGCCCTGGTGCGGGGGGGGGGGGGGTCCCGCCCAGCGCCCGTGGGGACCTCCAACGTGACGCGAGTCACCAGCAGGCTTAAAACCCGAGGCAGATTAACCTGTAATGACTCTTGTAGAGATGGTGATAAAGTGTTTAAACGTATGAGTTTCAGAGTCAGAGAGACCCGAGTTTAACTCTAAGTTCTCCTCCTTGCTACAGAGCCGGGGCATGTCATTTAACCTCTCTAAATCTCAGTTTTCCATTTGTAAAATGAGAGTAACAGTCCCTACCTCACATGGCAGACACAAGAATTAAATTTGGTCACATATCTATGTCCCTGGGTATGGCAAGTACAATAAATATTGCTTAGCTACAAGGCATTCCACTTTATGACATTAGCTACTCCAGTACAAAACGTGCTGGGATTTATCGTATTTGTCCATTGCGTCCACAGTTACAGATTAGAATGAAACCAATCAAATTGAGGCCACAGAAACCATTTTCCTGAACGCGTTACCAATGCTAATTTAGGCAATGGTAAGCAAATGGTTGCAGAGCATTTTTCTTTTTTTTTTAGATTTTATTTTATTTATTCATTTATCCCCCACCTGCTGCCTGTGCTCGCCGGGTCAGCCAACCACGCCATGCGGGCTGGCCCACCCTCACCAGGAGGCCCCGGGAACCGAACCCAGGGCCTCCCATATGGTAAACGGGAGCCCCACTGATTGAGCCACAGCCGCTTCCCGAGAGCATTTTTCAAAATAAATGTTACTTGCCTTTAGGGAAACATATAGAACATAAAAATCTAACCTTTGGGTGATTAGTCTCTCTCCACAGAAGAGGCCAAGAAACAATAAGCAAGCCAATAGCAATGAGCCTTCCCAACACCTAAATTGAGTTCTTTTTTTAAGATTTTTATTTATTTATTTCTCCCCACCCCCTTGTTGTTCTGCACTTGCCATGTCTGTCTTCCCTGTTTCTTTGGGAGGAACCAGGAACCGAACCCGGGACCTCCGATATGGGAGGGAGGCGCCTAATCGCTTGAGCCACTTCCGATCCCTGCTTTGTTGTGTCTCTCGTTATGTTTCCCTCCATGTCTCTCTTGCTGCATCATCCTGTTGCATCAGCTCGCTGACTTGCTTGTCCTCTTCTAGGAGGCACTGGAAACCTCCAGTCCCTAATTTTTGTTGTGTCAGCGTGCTGCGCCTGCCGGTCGCACCAGCTTGCTGTCTTCTCTAGGAGGCACTGGGAACCAAACCAGGGGCCTCCGATGTGAAAGGCAGGAGCTCAACCGCTTGAGCCACATCTGCTTCCCTAGATGGAGTTTTTGAAATGTCATTTCCCACTCAAAGAAACCAGGGCTCGTTTTGGAGAAATAGTTAATTCCAGATGTGAGCAGAAAAGAGTCAAAATAAGCCTAAAACATCTATTCAAGATAGCAAGGGAACCCTCAACAACCTCTACGATCATGTCAGAAAGAGAGCTGAGGTACCTATTCTAATATCAGATAAAATAAACTTTAAGACAAAAAAAGTTACGAGGGACAAAGATGAGACTTTACCGATAAAGGGGTAAATTCAACAACAAGATGTAGCAATTATAAATATATATGTACCTAACAGCAGACCCCAAAATATATTAAGCAAATACTGACAGATTTGAAGGGAGAAACAGACACTTCCACGTTAACAACAGGAGATTTTTATACACCATTTCCAATAATGGATAGGACATCTAGACAGAATATCAATAAGGAAACACAAGACTTGAATGATTCTCTAAACCAACTAGAACAAACTGGGCCTAGCAGACGTGCCACCCAAAACAACAGAACACACATTCTCCACGTGCACGTGGCTCACCCTCCAGCACAGACCATCTCAGCCCAAAATGCAGGCATCAATGAACTGGGAAGTACTGAATTCATGCCGTGTGTCTTCTCCAACTGCAATGGAATGAAACTAGAAATCAATAGCAGAGGGAGAAGCAGAGAGTTCGCAAATAGGTGGAAGTTAAACAACGTAGTCTTAAACAACCAGTGTGTTAAAGCAAATCACAAGGGACATTTGGAAATATCTTGAGGCGAATGAAAATGAAAATACAACACACCAAAACTTATGGGATGCAGCAAAGGCAGTGCTGAGAAGCAAATTTTTTATATTAAAAAATAGGTCAGGGAGGCGGCTGTGGCTCAATCAGTAGGGCTCCCGTTTACCATATGGGGGGCCCCGGGTTCGGTTCCCGGGGCCTCCTGGTGAGGGCAGGCCCGCCCGCACGGCGTGGTTAGCTGACCCAGCGAGCACAAGCAGCAAGGGGGGATAAATGAATAAATAAATAAAAATCTTAAAAAAAAAAAAAAATAGGTCAAATCAGAAACTAACCTCAAGACTGGAAGAACTAGAAGAACAAATAAACCCAAAGCAACCAGAAGGAAGTAAATGAAGACCAGAATGGAAGTAAAAGAAATAACAAATAAAAAAGCAATACAGAGACTCAACAAAACCAAAAGTTGGATCTTTGAAAAATCAATAAAAATGATAAACCTTTAGCTAAACTGACAATTTAAAAAAAGGACAGAAATGACTAAAATAAGAAATGAAAAGAGAACATTACTACTGACCCCACCGATATAAAAAGGACTTGATGAAGATACAATGAACTACATGCCAACAAATTAGGTGACCTAGATGAAATGGACAAATTCCTAGAAACACACAAACCACCTACACTGACTCATGAACAGGGGAATCAGTGTAGCTCAGTGGTTGAGTGCCTCTTTCCCACGTGTGAGATCCCGGGTTCAATCCCTGGTACCTTCTGGAAAAAAAAAAAAAAAGAAACAGAAGATGTCAACAAACCAATAACTAGCACAGACTGAATCAGTAATCAACAACCTTCGAACAAAGAAAAGCTCAGGGCCAGATGGCTCCACAGGAAAATTTCACCAAACATTCCAAGAATTAACCCTTCCAAAAAATTAAAGAGCAGGGATGTTTTTTATTTTGCTAAAAGTTGCCAAGGCTTTTACAAGGGGAATTTATTAGGTTAAAAGCTTATGCTTCTAAGGCCATGAAAGTGCCCAACTCAAGGTATCATCTGGGGATCCGTGGACGATCAGAAACTTCGTGGCGTCTGCTCATCTCTCCTATCTCTTCACCTTTCTCTTCCAGGCCTCACTGCTTTCAGCTTCTGGCTAAAGGGGTTTCTTCTCAGCTCCTGTGTTCAATTGATTTCAGCTTCTGGATGATGGGAACTTCTCTCTCAGCTTCTGGGTTCCTCTCTGTGTCTGCAGTTTTTTCTGTTTCTGCGGCTTTTTATTTCTCACTTTATGAAGGACTCCAGTAAGAGGATTAAAACCCACCATGGGTCATACAATCTAATCTAAGGCCCTTAACTGAAGCAATTTAATCAAATGGTCCCACCTACAATAGGTTTACCCGCATGGGAACGGATTAGCTTTAAGAACAGGATTTTCTGGGGTCCACAAAAACTTCAAACTGCCATAAGGGAACACTCCCTAACTTATTCTACAAGGCCAACTTCACCCTCAAACCAAAGTCAGATAAAGAAACTGCAAGAAAAGAAAATTACAGACCAATACCTCATAAATATAGATGCAAAAATCTTCAACAAAGTACAAGCAAATTGAATCCAAGAGCACATTAAAAGAATAATACAATATGATCAAATGGCATTTATCCCAGGTATGCAAGGGTGGTTCAACATATGAAAATCAATTAATGTAATACACCACATTAACAGAATGAAGGGGGAAAAAACCACACGTGATCATCTCAATTGACATAAGAAGCATTTGACAAAATCCTACCCTCATTCTTGATTTAAAAAACAAACAAACAAAAAACTTAGAAAACCAGAAATAGAAGAAAACTTCCCCAACATGATAAAGGGCATATATGAAAAAAACCCACAGCTAACATCATACTTAATAGTGAAAGACTGAAAGCTTTCCTGCTAAGATTGGGAACAAGACAAAGATGTTATGTAACAATGTACTGGAAGTTCCAGCCAAAGCAATTAGGCAAGAAAAAGAAGTAAAAGTCATCCAATTTGGAAAGGAAGAAGTAAAACATTCCCTATTTGCAGATGACATGATGGTATATTAGAAAATTCTGAAAAATCCACAACAAAGCTCCTAAAGCTGGTAAATGAACTCAGGAAAGTGGTGGGGTACAAAATAATTATCCAAAAACCCAGTAACGTTTCTATACACTAGTAATGAACAATTAGAAGAAGAAATCAAGAAAAAAAAATTCCATTTACCACAGTAACCAAAAGAATCAAATACCTAGGAATAAATGTAAACAAGGATGTAGAGAACATGTACACAGAAAACAAAACAAAGAAGACTTAAATAAATGGAAGAACATTCATGTTCATGAACTGAAAGATTAAATATTTGTAAGCTGTCTTCTACCCAAAGTAATTTACAGATTCAATGCAATCCCAATAAAAATTTCAACAGCCTTCTTTGCAGAACTAGAAAAGCCAATCATCAAAATTATATGGAATGAGGAGTGGGTGTAGCTCAGTGGTTGAGCACCTGCTTCCCATGTATGAGGTCCCAGGTTTAATCCCTGGTACCTCCTTTGAAACACATATACACATATATATATGTGTGTGTGTATATACACACACACACACACAATATGGAAAGGTAAGGGATCCCAAATAGCCAGAGCCTTCTTGAATATGAAGAATGAAGTTGGAAGAATCATGCTTCCCCATCTTAAAACTTATTACAAAGCCACAGTAATCAAAATAGTGTGTTACAGGCATAAGGACAGACATAAAGAACAATGGAGTCAAACTGAGTTCAGAAATCAACCCTCACACATTTATGGCCAACTGATTTTTTTTCTTTTTTGGGGGTGGGGGGGGGACTGATTTTTGACAAGGTGATAGAGACCACGCAATGGGGAAAGAATAGTCCTTTTAACAAATGGCACTGGATTTCCATTTGCAAGTGGACCCCTACCTCATACCACATTAAAAAATCAAGTAAAAATGGATCAAAGACCTGAATATAAGAGCCAGAACTATCAAACTCCTAGAAGAAAATATAGGGAAACATCTTCAGGATCTTGTGGTAGGCAATGGTTGCTTAGATTTTACACCCACAACATGAACAACAGAAGGAAAAATAGATAAATGGGACCTCACCAAAATTAAAAACTTTAGCATGTGTAGCCTTTAGGCAATTTGATATAATTATGAATTCCAAAAATATATATTGGATCATGCTTGTAAACTGGTCTGCTAATCTGGGCATGATTAAGTTATGATTAGGGCATTAACTGGGCCACGTCAGTAGGGCATTGAGCCCCACCCGTTGGTGGGTGAGGGAATCAAATATAAAAGGCAAGGCAAAGGACAGAGAGAGAAGTTTCTGATGGTGGAGTCTTGAGCTGGAGCCCCGGAAAGTAAGAAAGCTTGGTCGTGAGGAAGGAGAGAAGGCTCCAGGATAGAGACAAGCCATTCACCTGAGAGTCTACAGCTGGCCTTGTGGAGAGAAGCAAAGCCTAGAGAGCCTCATAGTCTACAGCTGACCTTGTGGAGGAAACAGAGGCGCTGAGCCCAGAGAGAAACGCAGCCCTGGGAAGAGAGGAACCCAGGAAGCCTGGACCCTGGCAAACGCCGGCAGCTGCTTTGCTCCAACACGTGGCAATGGACTTTGGTGAGGGAAGAAACTTGTGCTTTATGGCCTGGGAACCGTGAACTTCTACCCCAAATAAATACAGTTTATAAAAACCAACCCATTTCTGGTATTTTGCATCAGCACCCCTTTGGCTGACTAATACTGCGTGTCAAAGGACTTTATCATGGGGTCGGATGTGGCTCAAATGGTTGGGCGTCCGTCTCCCATATGGAGGGACCCGGGTTCGATCCCCGGGACCTCCCGGTAAAAAAAAAAAAAAAAAAAAGACTTTATCATTAATTTAAAATGACAGCCTACACCATGGGTGAAATATGTGGAAAGCATATATCTGATATGGGTTAATATCCAGACTATATAAGGAATGTGATATAGTGCAGCAGCTGTGGAAGACAGTTTGGCAGTTCCTCAAAATGGCAACTCTAGGTATATAGAAAAAGAACTGAAAGCAGGAACTCGAACAGATATTTGCATACTGATGTTCACTGCGGCATTACTCACAATTGCCAAAAGACAGAAGAAACCCAAGTATCCATGAACCGTAAATGGATAAACAAAATATGGCATACACAGACAATGGAATATTATTCAGTTATACAAAGGAAAGAAGTTCTGATACATTTGACAACATGGATGTATGCTGAAGATATCATTGTTGCGTGAAATAAGCCAGACACAAAAGGATAAATATTGTATGATCTGACTGCTATGAAATAATTAGAATAAGCAAAGTCAGAGTCCAAATCTAGAATACAGATTACCAAGGGGCAGGGTAGGGATAAGGAATAGGGAGTTAAGGTTTAAAATACAGAGAGCTTCTATTTGTTACAATAAAAGTTTTGGCAATGGATGGTGGTGATGGTAGCACAAAATTGTGAATTTAATTAACAGCACTTAATTATATATTTGAAAGTGGTTAAAAGGGGCGATTTTAGATTACATATGTTACCAGAATAAAAATTTTTTTTTAAATCCATGGAACTGTACAACTCGGTGTAGCCTAAGTTAAACCATGGACTATATTAACATAAAACTGTGCTTTCATCAATTTTAACAAATGTACCACACAAATGCAAGGATGCGAGGTGTTACTAGCAGGATGGTATATGGGAACCCAGTATTTTAGGCATAATCGTTCTGTAAACACACAACTTTTCTGATTAAAAAAAACAAAACAAACCACTGCCACCTGTAGTCTTGCCAAAGGGCTCAAACACTGGTTTGATGACGCCTCTGGATCCAACTGCCAATGTGCAGGACACATAGGTAAGAGAAAACATGGTGGACCGTGCCATTCATTTTCAGTCAGCAAAACCCAGACTACGGGGAACTCTGCAGATCACGTGCCTTCAGGCTAGTCAGTAAACAAACTGTAAGGAGAAGGAAATGATGGAGGGGAATTTTTTTTTTAATGGATAAGACTAGACTATAATAACCGTGGAGGGACATTTGAATAATAAAATTATAATGACATCCAAGGAAATGGTAACTGTACAGTCAGGATGGGGTTACTTAGGGCAGGAGGGAGGGGGCTGACATTAGGATGGAGACACAGAAGGGCTTCTGAAGTTAATGGCAAAGTTATGAAGGTGTTCTTTCTATAATTCATTCACCTATACATTTATTTTACATGATTTTCTAAATCTGTTTTTTTTTTGAAAGTGTAAAAGCTACTATTTATCAATAACACCTTCTATATCCAAAGCACTGTATTGTGTATTTTATAGATACTATCATATTGTTCCAAACAACCCTGGAAGAGATTTACTGTCTCCATTTTTCAGATGAGGATACTGAAGCTTAGCAATCTTAAAGTATCTTGTCCACAGTCACAGCTATGAAGGCAAGAGCCAAAATTCAAATCCAGGAGTCCAAGCGACTCCAAAACCATCTTCAATGCCTATGCTGTATGGATTCCCAGGTATTCATTCATTCAACAAATAGTTATTGCTCACCTACTAGAAACCAGGAATCATGCTGGGTGTTAAAAGATACAGAAGAGAGAATCTGCCTTCATGGAATTCACAGGTTCATGAGAAGGAAACAATCAAACAAAATGAATATAAAATTACAATTGTGGTAAATACTATGAGGGGGAAGTATACGGTGCCACAAGAATATATAAAATTGAAAGGCAGGGAAAGCTTCTCTGCCAAAGTGATGACCAAGGAAGGGAAGTTAACTAGCTGAAGTGGGTGGTGGGGTGCCCCAAACAGAAGAAACAAGGCATAAAGTCCCCACTGCCATAGGGAGTTTGGCACGTGAAGGACTGAAAATGGGGCACAAGGAGTAAAGTAATTTTGACAAGATAAGGCCAGAGAACTATGAAGAACAGGAAGCTGCAGGTTTTAATTAAACATGTCCTTGGGAAACTTCTGATCAGGCTTGCATTTTGAAAAGAATGGTGTGAAGGGGAAGTCAATGTGGAGCTAGAGAAACCAGCTGTGAGGCAAGTGTAGTGGTGGAGGTGAGAAATGATGCCGGCTGGACCCACGGTGAGGAAGAGAGGTGCAGAGCAGTGGATGGATGCAAGGTACTCAGGAGGCAGGATGATGGATTGGCATGGGGAACAAGGAGAAGGAAACATCAGGACAGCTCCAAGTCTTCCAGTCTGTGGGCTGGCTCTCGGAGACGCTGGTCTCTGATCCAGAGGACAGTGGAGAGATGGGAGAAGAGATCACAAGATGCTTTGGACTTGTTGAGTTTGAGGCACCACTTGGCAACGCCAAGTAAAAATGTCAAGTAAGCAGTTGAGTAAACAAGTCTAAGGCCCAAAGAAGAGATCTGAGCCTGGAAAATAAATTCCTAAATCCTCAGTGTAGAAATGGTTCTTATGGGGGGCCAGGAGGGGCTGCTCAAAGATGAGCTTGCCTGAGAGTGAGAGAATAAAACCTGAGGCCTCAAGAACAAAAGTCAAATCTGGAAAACAAATCAACTTCCACAGCTAGGGGTAGAAACCTCAAAAAGAGAAAGGTTTAGTGAAACAGGAAAAAAATCAGAAGGGAAAAGAGATGAACAACTCTGCTTCTGGAAAGACACACTCAAATGTGTGGGTATTCACCACGCTAATGTTGCACCTCACTCTCTGGCAACATCTGCCTGCAGCCCTCAACTGGTGTGCGTGAGTCGGTGTGCAGGAGGAAGAGGCCCTTCTGGGAGGCGGCTGGCTTGCAAGTGCTGGAGCTGGTGGACCAGGAAAGGCTTTGGATGGCCCCAGGGGCTGGTCTGAGCCAGGCAGAGAGGGCAAGAGGAGGAGAGGGCTTCAGAGAAGGCGCCAACAGGGACAAGAGCTCCTCACCCCAGCTTCTGTAACAAGGTGGGGAAAGCGCATGAGTGAGAGAAACAGAGCTACGCGCTCGGCTTCCACAAGCACTTGTGTGCATGACTGGGTCCAGCTCGGAAAATAAGCAGAAGGGCCAAGCACACCCGTGGGTCGGCATGGGGGCTGGGGAACTTGAGACTGCAGCGTCCCAGGGGAAATGTGCTTTTCCACAACCTGACGGTGGTGACACAGTAGAGAAGCTCTCACAGACTCACCAATATTGCCTACGGACCCCCAGAAATGTTTGAGGATGGTAGGACTACAAACGCCTGAGGTCCTACGTGAGCAGACGCCTATGAAAGTTTAGTAAATTCGCTGATGCATACAAGTGGGTGAGAACTACAGAAATTCAGATTACTTTGGAAATGAATATTTTAAAAGGTATCTAATTTGCCAAGAGGTGTAATCTACTGCAAAACAGAAATATTTACATACAGCATAGTCTTAATAGAGTATGTCTAATCTTTGAAAACACATACAATTCTCTCCCTTTTCCCCCTTGGCCGGTTCTTTGCCTGCTCACCCTGGGACCCCCAGGCTGACAATCTACCGAGACAGGCCAGTGCCCAGAGCAGCTGATCCACGCAGGTTGGCCCAATGGGCCAGGACGCCTCAACTCCTAATCACATTCTCCCAAAGCAGCACCTGGGCTGAGAGGCCCACCAACACACACGCCACCCCACGGGCCTTTCTGGAAAGCTCCACGTGCTTGGGGACTGACTCAGGGTGTGGAAATGAGTGACTGGACCCAAACCCGGGCCCTGGAGGCACCCAGGAGCGCCCCTAGGGCCACCCCCTGCCCTGCCACTCCACCCAAACAAACAAGCCTAGTTTGGAAGGGGAGAAAATAAAAATCCCAAGTTTGTAACTCTTTTTTCTTTCAAAAGTAAAGCTGCAATTTAAAAACCTGGCAAGTTTGTACTCGGTCATTTAACGCTAACAGCATTTCACAGAAATACTCATTTTCTGTAGCTTAAATATTCAGCACCAAACTTGAGTCACCTTTTTTTATGTGGCCACGCATACCAATCTGACCACAAGGGTCACACATTTTAGAGCACTTCCTACCCCAACGCCAAGGTCGGCAAGGGAAACCCAAGATCGGCAAGTTTCAACTACCAAGGTGCATCACGGCACACTCCAGAAGCAAAAGCAGTTTAAGATTCAAGAGGCAGAAACGGCCTCCTGGAGAGGATCCGAATAAGGCGGCACCAAGCAGCACATGCAGGCCCGGAGACTGCGGTCTCCACACGTGTGCATGAGCAGGGGGCCCTGAGGTTTGGGGCTGAACTTACATCTTTGAATCTATCTGCAGTGACAACTAATGATAATTAATATTAAACACCTCACTCGCTCTTGAATCCCTGGCCTCTACTCTCCCTGTGCATGGCTTCATTCATTCTCACTTTGTATCACAGTAACTACTAGTATTTCTCCTCTTTAAGTCCATTCCAATCACACTTCCAAATGCTTCTAAAGCCCAGGTCTGATGCTATCACTCCCATGCCCAGAAAATGTCAATAGCTGTCCACACCTACAGAGTGAAATCCAATTCTCTCCTGTTTGAGGACTTCTACAACCTGCCCAAAACTAGTTTCCCATACTGGCTTCCTCTCATATGCTCACTCAGACCTCAGTCTCTACTCAAACCTTGAACTGTCATGTACCTCGGTCTCTAAAACAGTTTCGGGTGTTATTTTTGGTTGTTGTTTCCTTTTAAACAAATTATGAAAATACATATTACTTCCTTTTAGACAGTTTTGATAAATTCAAATATATATACATTTTCATCATTTCCTAGTCTACATTTGCTGTTTGGGGTTAGTATTTCTTATGTTCTAGATTTAATCACGTATCTTTCTACTTTGAAGTTATCACTATCCATACACAACTTCATTTTGTGTTTAGTAAGCCCAAAATAGAAGATTTAGAAAATACTTTTCCTTTATGAGTAATCACTATTAATGTATCAAGAGATTATAAATATAAAAATTTACTACTTTGAATACACATTTGTCTTCACTTGTATATGCATAACTCATACATGGAAAAATAAATAAGAACTATTAATAGTGGCTGCCTAGAGAGGAGCAAGATGTTTTTTCACTGTATACACTTTCATATCTTTTTTTAAATTTTTTTTAACCATGTAATTGTATAGCCTATGAAAAACATTAAATTTTTTAAAAATTATGAATGGTAGTAACATTTAAAGTAAAGCAACCCTTATACAAAGTTAGGTAGGAGCCTATGACTTAAGGGTTTTTCAAAAAATTGTCCTCCTCAAATATATTTTTTCCAAAGCAAACCAGACACAAAAGGATAAATACTGTATGAATGCGTTACTATGAACCAAATATATTGTGTAACATATTGTTTGATTCAAAAAAAATTTTTATATGTATCCATTACATTTAATTGAGAAATGTATATATTTATTCATCTGTGTTTACTTTTTAGTTTTTAATTGTTTATATTTTCAATTATTAAATGTACAAAATAAAGTAAATATATATAAATGTTTCCCACTATGACTTAAATTCCCTTGTTAAAAGGCAAACAAATATTCTGAAGACAGTTAAGTATATTCTGCCATTATCCAAGTGCTGAGGATGAGTTTATGACAGTATAAAAAGGGAAAGCCACAGAGAGCCTGCGTACATGCTCCCCAATTCCTGTTTCTTTCCCTTTTCTCAAGTACCTCAATTGAGCTTGTTCTACTCAAAGAACCTTTGTATCTGTAGAACTCCTTTGGAAAGCCTGGAGCCGAGGCTCTCTGCCGGGCGTTCTCCGGGCTCTGTGCGCCGCCGTCATCCAGGCTTCCCCAGCAGGCCCGGGCAGGGGGCATTCTGTTCATCTCGGAATCCTCCCGCCACCAAAAACGTGCCATGCACTGACATTCTCTAGGACGCCACGGTTAAAATCCCAAATCTAGAAACGTCTGTAGGATGTTTCAATGCATTCTCATCTCAAACGATATCACTCATTCAGCCAAAATCCATCCACTGAGCGCCTACTCTGCGTGTGGCACTGGAACCCGGCAACGAACTAGGCAAAAAATTCTCCAACAAGATCAGAACACGAGATATGTAGCAGATATTCCATAAATGCTTGTTTTTTAATTAGAATTGATGACTTCTTGACCATTTTGACTGGCTTAAACTATGAAAATCTCTCACCAATGTCCTCTCCTCACAGCAGACACACACATGCTACAAAGCACCAATTTCCCGTGTACCTTTTAGTATTAGCCCTCCAAGCCGCAGTAATTAATTGCTTACTTATTTTTGAACTTATGGGGCTTAAATCAAGGAGTATCTAATAAGCTACGATGAAAAAGAAAAGGAAAAAAATCCATGGACTACTTGACAGAAAAAATTAACAGTTAAGGAAGCTATTCTTTCTCACCTTCCTACTGTCAAAATGTAAGAAATATTTTCCATTACTTTCCATTACTGGAAGATGTACTCTGAATTGCTGGTCCAGGAGCGATTTGTTCCTGCCCCGGCGGAATGCTGTGCTAGGGTGAAAAACTGTGGCTCGAACCACACAAGATAAC
>JAKSZT010053830.1:30466951-30480945 GCA_026826555.1 Tolypeutes matacus
CGCTAGGCACACGCGCATCTCCTGCCCCGCGGGCCCCCGGCGCCGCCCGGGAGGCGGGGGCGGTCGGCGCTCATGGCCTCGCCGGCGGCCCACGCGGGAGCGACTCCCGCGGACGCCGCAGCCGCCGAGCCGGGCGCGCCCAGGTGGCGGGACAGCGGACTGCGCGGAGCTGGGGGCGGGCGCGGAGCTGGGGGCGGGCGCGGGGCGGCCCCGCAGCGCGTCGGGCGGGGGCGGAGAACGGCCGGGCCCGCGTGACTGACAGCAGGGAGGCCCGCCCCCGCCCGCGAGGAGGGGCGACCCCTGGCGCCGAGGCCAGACTCAAGATCCTGGGTTCAATCCTCGCCCCAGTACCTCAAAAATAAGTAAATAAGTAAAAAGAAAAAGAAGCATTAAAATATGTTTTGAAATACAGTCACTACACGTTTTTTTTTCTATAAGGAATCATTCCATCAATAAATAACTTTTATTTCCATGTCACTTCAACAAAGAAAAAAATACAACATGCATATGAGGTAAGCCAAAATATATACTCAATATTGATTCTTTTAAAACAAAGTATTCTCTAACAGGTTATTTTTCAAAAAGAAAAATACTTGGGTGTGTTAGCATACACAGCCCACCTGTGTCTCTAATAAATTTCCCTGGAACAGCCTGAATTTGTGGGAGACAAAGTAAGAGGTCTGAAAAACTATCACATTTAGCACTACAGAAATGCATTCTTTCATCTGTATCTATAAAAATGTATTCATATTTGTAATTTTTTAAAAAGCTTTTTCCATTTTTAATATTAATTAGTATTCATGTGGCACTTCATTCTGTTTTATACCTTGTAGATCAAAAATGAGTACCTTGGGGTCAGATGCGGCTCAACTGGTTGGGTGTCCGTCTCCCATATGGAGGGACCCGGGTTCGATCCCTGGGACCTCCCGGTAAAAAAAAAAAAAAAAAAAAAAAATGAGTACCTTAAGCCAGGTGTGGCTTTGCCATGCCTAGATGATGGCATCCGAAGTTACTGCCTTCCTGTTCCTCTTTCCTTCCTCCTCCTTTTTATTTTTTTTTTCCCTTTTTATTTTTTAATAAAGCCGTATAACTGATTCTGAAGGAATCCTTTTGCCTTTAAAATAGTTAATATTCATCCCATTGGGGCTCTTTAAACTATACCATATAAATCCAAGTTATTTCAAATAAAGCATGGTAGTGTATTATTACCAACAACCATATCTATATTTGTTGCACATTTACATGCTGGGGACTGTGTACTGAGGGCTTTATGTACATTTTCCGATTTAAACCAACAGCTCACAACAACGGTAACTAATTGAGCACTTACCATGTGCCAGATATTGTTCTAAGCACTAGGCATGCATTTCTTCATTTAATCTTCACAACAATCCTGACAGAAACTATCTCCATTCAACACGTGAGGAAACTGAGGCACAGAAGGTGAAATAACTTGCTCAACATTACAGAGCTAATACATATCATAGCTAGGATTTGGTTGTGACTCCATGTGGCCTGGCTTCAGAGTTTGTGCATTTAACTGCTATGCCATAGTACTCCCTAAAAACCCTATGATTTAGAGGGGGAGGGGCAATATGGCTTTGGTTTAGGTGGGCACTCACCATCTCTCTCACAGAGGACAAGTGATTGGGGACAGGATGCTGCCCGAGTGGTCTGGTCTGGGAGCCCATGGAGTGAGAACCTTAGGGACATCAATCGGGAGGGAGGTAGACAGTGAGGTGGATTGCTCAAGATAAAATCAGAACATAGAAAAAAGCAAGGAAATAGAACAAGAAGAAAAAGTGTCAAAGAGAAAACTTAACACACACACAGAACCACCAGCTAAATAAAACTCTAGAGCAGAGAGAGAAGCTAACCAACTGAATAAACCCAGCAAGATAAAATGATGACCAGAAGGCAACAAAAAATTACAAACCACTTTGAGAAACGAAGACATAGAGCAGTCCAATGAACAAAGTAAAAACCAGGAAGAGTTGCAGAACATTGAACAACTAATCAAAGCTATCCAAACAAATATCATGGATGAAATTAATGAAGTGAAGGAAGAAATTAAGAAGACACTGGGAGAACATACTGAAGAAATTGTAAACATACATAAAAAGATAACAGATATCATGGTGATGAATGGCACAATCCAAGAAATCAAAAAGACGCTGGAATCACATAACAGCAGATTTGAACAGGCAGAAGAAAGAATTAGTGATGTGGAAGACAGTACATCTGAAATCAAACATATAGTAGAACATATATATAAAAAGATAGAAAAAATCCAGCAGGGACTCAGAGATTTAACCGACAACACAAAACGCACATACATTCGCATTATGGGCATCCCAGAAGAAGAAGAGAAGGGAAAGGGAACAGAAGGAATGTTGAAGGAAATAATGGCTGAAAACTTCCCAACCCTATTGAGGGAGATAGATGTACATGTCCAGGAAGCACAGCACACCCCAAACAGTATAAATCCCAAAAGGCCTACTCCAAGACATATAATTATCAAAATGTCCAATGCTCAAGACAAAGAGAAAATACTCAAGGCAGCAAGAGAAAAGAGAACCATCACATACAAGGGAAGCACAATAAGATTAAGTGCTGATTTCTCACCTGAAACCATGGAGGCAAGAAGACAAAGGTATGACATAGTCAAAGTACTAAAAGAAAAAAACTTCCAGCCACGAATTCTCTATCCAGCAAAACTGGTATTCAAGAATGGTGGAGAGTTCAAAATATTCACAGATAAACAGAAATTAAGAGAGTATGCCAATAAGAAACCTGCACTTCAAGAAATACTAAAGGAAGTTCTGCAGGTTGAAAGGAAAAAACAGGAGAGAGAGAGAGTTGGAGGAGAGTGTAAGAACAATTAAAAAGACAAAAAGAGAAATAAAAACAACATATGACATACATAAAACCAAAAGAAAATATGGCTGATGTAAGAAATTCGTTGAGAGTAATAACACTGAATGTTAATGGATTAAACTCACCAGTCAAGAGACACAGATTGGCAGAATGGATAAGGAAATATGATCCATCTATATGCTGTCTACAAGAAACCCACCCAGGGATTCAAGAAGGCTGAAAGTGAATGGCTGAAAAACAATTATACAAGCAAACAATAACCAAAAAAGGGCAGGAGTAGCTATTCTAATATCGGACAAAATAGACTTTAAACGCAAAACTATTGTAAGAGACAAAGATGCACACTATATATTGGTAAAAGGGGCAATGTTTCAAGAAGAGAGAACAATCATAAACATTTATGCACCTAATCAGGGTGCCTCAAAATACATGAGGCAAACTCTGGAAATACTAAGTAGAGAAATAAATGCCTCTACAATTATAGTGGGGGACTTTAATACACCATTATCACCATTAGACAGAACATTGAGACAGAGAATCAATAAAGAAACAAAGACTCTGAACAATACATTAGAGGAACTGGACTTAATAGACATATACAGAACACTAAACCGAAATACAGCAGGATTTACATTCTTCTTGAGTGCACATGGATCATACTCCAAGACAGACCCCATGCTAGGCTACAGAACAACTCTCAATGAATTCAGAAAGATTGAGATTATATAAAGTAATTTCTCTGACCACAATGGAAAGAAATTGGAAATCAGTAAGGGCCGGAGAACAAGATTAGGCACAAAGATATGGAAGTTAAACAACACACTCTTAGACAAACAGTGGGTTAAGGAGGAAATGTCAAAAGAAATCAGTAACTACCTTGAAACAAATGAAAATGACAACACAACATATCAAAACCTATGGGATGCAGCCAAAGCTGTACTGAGAGGGAAGTTCATAGCCATAAATGCATTTATTAAAAAAGAAGAAAGAGCTAAAATTGAAGACCTAACTGCACACCTGGAGGAATTGGAAAAACAACAACAAACTATCCCCAAAGGAAGTAGAAAGAAGGAAATAATAAAGATTAGAGCAGAACTAAATGAAATAGAAAATAAGAAAGCACTAGAAAAAGTAAACAAAACCAAAAGCTGGTTCTTCGAGAAGATCAATAAAATTGACAAACCCTTAACCAGACTAACAAAGAAAAAGAGAGAGCAGATGCAAATACACAAAATAAGGAATTAAGAAGGGGATATCACTACTGACCCCACAGAAATAAAGAGTATCATAAGATACTTTGAAAAATAAATTATTAATAAAATACTTGAAGTTCAAAAAAAAAAAAGATACTTTGAAAAATTATATGGCAACAAGAATGATAATTTAGAGGAAATGGAGAAATTCCTAGAAACTCTCAAACAGCCTACACTGATGAAAGAAGAAATTGATGAACTCAACAGTCCAATTACAAGTAAAGAGATAGACTTAGTCATCAAAAACCTCCCAACTAAGAAAAGCCCAGGACCAGATGGCTTCACAGCTGAATTCTACCAAACATTCCAGAAAGAGCTAACCCAATCCTGCTTAAGCTCTTCTAAAAAATAGAAGCAGAAGGAACATTGCCTAACTCATTCTATGATGCCAACATTACCCTAATACCAAAGCCAAACAAAGATACCACAAGAAAGGAAAATTACAGACCAATTTCTCTAATGAATCTAGATGCTAAAATCCTCAACAAAATACTTGCTAATCACATTCAACAACATATCAAAAGAATTATACACCATGACCAAGTGGGTTTCATCCCAGGTATGCAAGGGTGGTTCAACATAAGAAAATCAATCAATGCAATGTACCACATAAACAGATTGAAAGAAAAAAACCATATGATCATCTCTATAGATGCAGAAAAAGTATTTGACAAAATACAGCACCCTTTCGACAAAATACAGCACCCTTTTCTGACCACTTGGGATTTGTGGGTATGAGGTTGAAAGTGCCGAGGTGGGAATGCCCTTATGGCAATATGACAAGGAAGTGTCACTGGTTTAGGGTGTTGGTTGGGGAAGAATTCAGGACAAGGGGCATCAGGAGCAGGCATCTAGGGAGTGTGTGAGTGTTCATCCTGTCATAATGTGTTGTATCAGTGGGTAGAGACCACACAATGAGTGGAAAAGAGATGGACTCCCATTTTTGGGAAGACCGATTCGTCCAGAAACAGACAGGTGGGTCTCTCTTATGAGCAAGAGTGGTTCCTAATAGGGGAGGACAAACCAGTGTGTCAAGACCTCTTGTTGCATGTAACTATGAATCTTGTCATCCAATGAGTCAAGTCAGGGGGTTGTCATGGGCCCTGGGGGGATGGGGAGGGAGGAACAGAATAGAACAAACAGAGGGTATTTAGTGGTAAGTGGAAATGTTTTTCATTACCTTACAGTGGTGGACACAGGACTTGGTAAATATCATCAAAATGTATAAAATTGTACAGTCTAAAATGTAAACCATTGGCAATGTTTAGTAGCTATGTTTCACTATCTGTATAACAGTTATAACAATGCTTCCATCCACATACAAAAAGTTTTAATATGGGGTGAGGAAAAGGGGAGGAGGTTGGGTATATGAGAGTTTCTGGTATTGTGTTTGTGACTTTGCTGTGACCTAAAACTTCTTTGAAAATTAAGTGAAAAATAGTGAAACACTGGGGAATGAGAGGGGGAAGGTGCCACGGTACAGACAGGACACCTGATATTGCAGTGATAATAGGCAAAACGTCAAAAAAATTATTTTTTCTGTTTTTTCTTTTTCCCATTTTTCGAATATCCCAATCCTTTAATTTTATTTTATTTTTAGTTTTTTTTTTTTAAGTTTTCATGTATTTTATCTCTTACATTTAAACTTATAATTATTATTTCATTTTCTATTAGTTGTATTTGGCTATTATATTGGCTTCATCTTTAAAGAAGCTTTGGATCACAGAAGGGTTACAACTGGGGTGGGAGAGGATCATTGGTGGTGGGGTTCAGGGATGGGGGGGTTCATGGAAGGAAGTTCACCTGAACATGCATAAAAGGTACATAAAATTGTTCAAATGCTCATAGGGCATGGTCACAGGGGGTGGAGAATCACTCAGTAAATGAGAGAATACTGAATTCCCAGCCTGGAGAGCTCTGCCACATTCTCCGAGGGAGCAGCAACAGTCTCTCAAGTGCAGGGACAGTGTCTGGCTAAGGAGGATGATTCACTGATGGGCTCTCATTATTGATGACTAGCCTTACAAGTCTTTGCTCTTGAAACTGAAACTTAGCCTATTGTTATGGGGTGGGTGCCTAAGGGCTGCCTCCTGAGAGCCTCCTTGTTGCTCAAATGTGGCCTCTCTCTAAGCCAAACTCAGCATATGAATGCATTACCTTCATCCCAGTGTGGGACATGACTCCCAGGGATAAGCCTCCTTGGCAACAAGGGATTACTACCTAGTGCCAACTGGCAATACAACTGGAAAAGGATCTTGAATAAAATGGGGAAAAGGTAAAGACAAATGAGTTTATATGGCTAAGAGACTTCAGAGTGAGTCAGGAGGTCATCCCAGAGGTAACGCTTATGCACATCTCAGTAGGACCTCATAGGCTTCCAATGTGGATACACCTCTAATAGAGGGGCTCCTGAGGGTTCTGGAGACACCCAGGTCCTATATCAGGGCGGATAGCTCCAGAGTTTGGTGCCGTATTAGTGGGCCCTACTTTGGAATCTGTGTTCCTGAGAGTGACAGAGTTGGACTCAAATATGTCTTCCCTGCACAAGGTCCATCAGTCCCTTCTATTCAAACCTATATGTGGTGCTGGAGTCTTTGGCCTGCCCATGTGCCAGCTGGGCCCGGAATCTCGGTGCAGCTGCAACTCCTACTCTACAGCTTAATGGACTCACCCAGGACACCTGGTGGGGAGATGATGGTGGACAACGGCCATCCCAGGGAATGGAAAGAGTCTGCAGCTGCAGGCAGGATAATCCCATCCATCTTAACCATGGTATAGATATAAGCCCCCTCTCACTTGGAGGTGGAGTGGACATCACCATCCCAGACTCCTCAGGATTGGGGGGAGAGCTATGGACTAGAGTGGACTTACTGGTATTCTGTTATAGACATATTGTGATTCAAGTAATGGAGGAAATTACAACATTAGTGGGGAAAAAAAAAAGTGATGGTAGGGAGAAGATAATCTTGACTCCACTGGGAATCTTAGGTTCTCATATAATAGTGGAGAAAAGTAGTTTTTTCTGTACTGCTAAAATAAAATACCTGTTAATGTAATCATGGTAAAGGTATAAAGTGAAAAGTAAAGTAATAAAATGGTTAGGTTCACTTGATATGTTATAAGTTAAATGGAAAGTGTGTAAAAGTGTTATAAAATTAAAAGGAATTCTTTAACCCTCTGTTAATTAAAGTTGTAGCCGTAAAATAGTCATATGAATACTTAAAAAAAAAAAAAAACCCTATGATTTAGTCATCCTATATTAAAGATGAGACAAAAAAAAAACAATCAGTGTTCAAATCCATGAGCCTAAGACCTGTATTCCATGGCCAAAAACTGTTGTTTAAGTACTTTGTGACAATAGCTGGTTTCTGAGCCAGTCCCCTCACAAAGTGCCAAAGCATTATAACTTAAACCAGTACAGGGAAAATGATCTGATATTTCAAAGTCCAGGTGTGTAATTCTTAAGAACATGCTCTTCCAACACATCAGTGTACTGTTCCCAATGGCTACTGAAGATCTGGAGATCTGGCCCATAGTCAGAAAATTACCTGAAGCATATGCTATATTGCTGCTAGGTCAGCAAACATTTCATTCATTTACTTAAACAGTAATTGGGCCTCTATTCTGCGAGGTTTAAGGAACACTCAGAGGTAAGGGAAGCAGGTTCAAGTTAGTAACTGGGATCAGGAGGCACTGAGAGAGAACAGCCTCTAAATCAGCCTTTAAATTAGAATCCAGTTGTTCTTTCTCAGCAGTCAGGGTAGAGTCCTAATGAGATTTGAGGATTAAAGAGCAAGTTAAGTAGGGATGCCTTATTTAAATTTCTTATCAGCCAGAAGGTTCTGATAGGCTATAACTGAATGCTTCATAAGACTAGCTTCATTATTTTCTTATATAAGATGGGAAGAATAACATCTGCCTTGCCTTACTGGACTATTGTAAGGATAAAATTAAGATTATAAAAAAAGTGAAAAAAATTGGCATTTAAAATGCTTAACTGTGTAAGTAAATCGAGACAACATTGATCTCTGTCAAGATGTGGAATGCCTCTACCCTTCACTACTTAGCATGTTTCTCCATGTGCCCCCTTGCCCACCCTGGACGGAGTTGCAGGATCAGAGGAAAACCTCAGAGTTTGCCCTTGACTATTTGGGGGAAAACTGTGAATAAAAACAGTACATGAATTAAAAAACCTACTTTCTTCTACTGACTCACTTTAAGACCTTAACAAGTCAATTAGCTCCTCTATCTCGCTTTCTTATAAACTTGATTCATGGAGTTCATATATATATGAATATAAGTATGGCCAAACTTCAAAAAGGAAAAAATTAATAAAATACTTACAAGTAAATAGTAGAGTGTTAAAGCTTGAAAGAAGCATACTATAGTATTTCTGAGAGGAAAGTCTCCAAGCAAAATTTTAGTATATATATTATGCTGGGTGGGCTTCCATATTCATAGGAAACAAAATTCATATTAGGAAATTTTCAGGCGGAAATGTTTTTTTACTCACCTGCAAGGAGGAAAGAGAATTACAAAGAGGAAACTATTTTAAATTAAATTGGCTGGTATAACAAGGGTAAATCCTTATAAAAAGGATAGTTTCCATTTATCTAAGTTTTGACTTGAAATTTAGGGAGGTATTATGTGTCATTTATCAATAGTTGCATTAAAAAACACCCCAAAATAAAACAATCTTTTCATTTGCTTATGACGTTATGGGTCAGCAATCTGGGTTGGGGCCAGCTGTGCAGTTCTGCTATTCTTGCCTGTGACCCCTCACGAAGCTGCAGTCAACTGGCACTATTTGGTCTACCGGGCCTCGGTTGAGTAGGCTTGTCTCTGATCCCTGTGTTCTTTTCCTCCAAGAGGTCAGCCTGGGGTTCTTCACATAGCAATCTCAGGAAAGCGATGTGCAAGTTCTTTCTCAGCTTCAGCTTGTGTCATATTTGCTCATGTCCCATTGGGCAACGCAAATCGCATGGCCCAACATGGAGTAAATAAGGGACACACAAGGGTGTAACTATGGGAAGGAGGAGTCACTGGATCCCTTACTTTAACAACTTACCACAATTTATTTTTTTTTTTTTTTTAATTTCTTCCCACCCCCACCCCCCACCCCCCACTGTTGTTTGCGCTTGCTTTCTGCTCTCTGTGTCTGCACCCAACTGCTTAAGCCACATCCACTCCCCACAATTTACTTTTGTCAGACTATATTAATCAGTTTCTAGTGTATCATCTGGCTACTCACCCAAATCAGTAGCATCAAGTGAGTTTTTTTTTTTTTTTTAAAGATTTTATTTATTTATTCATTTATCCCCCCCTGCTGCTTGTGCTCGCTGGGTCAGCTAACCACGCCATGCGGGCAGGCTTGCCTTCACCAGGAGGCCCCGGGAACCGAACCTGGGGCCTCCCACATGGTAAACGGGAGCCCCACTGATTGAGCCACAGCCGCTTCCCCTCAAGTGAGTTCTTAATGCAATTGTGTTAAACTGCACATTTCCTCTTCCTGGAATTGATAATTCTTCATAATGTATTCCCAGCTACCTGTGAGACAAAGAGCCTGGGTAAGGATGGGGGAAAGAAAGCAGTGTACAGCTATTCAGTTATGTTTGCCAGTTGGGCATTTGGTAAAATAGATATTCTCCATATCATTTAGCTATTATTTTCAAGTTATAGAACATAAAGCAAAAGAAAATTTATAAAGCTGACCTAGATTTTGATATCCAGTATTATTTGGCAGCAAATTATAAAGAAAGAAAATAAATTGTGATTACTTATTTTCTGTGTGATAAGCTGATAAGCTTTTTGAACTGATCTATATCCTGTTTGACTCTATTTGTCAAAGACAATAAAATATAAAGTAGGCACAGCATGATTACAGATAAAATGTAGTTGGCTAAATTGAAACAATTTTTAACATTTAAATATTAACACTATGTATTTATTTATTTATTTATTTATTTATTTATTTATTTATTTTTAATTTTAAAGATTTTATTTATTTATTCTTTATCTCCCCCTTGCTGCTTGTGCTCGCCGGGTCAGCCAACCACGCCGTGCGGGCGGGCCTGCCCTCACCAGGAGGCCCCGGGAACCGAACCCGGGGGCCCCCCACATGGCAAACGGGAGCCCCACTGATTGAGCCACAGCCGCTTCCCCACTATGTATTTAATAGTATATAAAGCTTTTATAAACTACCTAAAAGCAGGCAGTGTCTCTGATTTGTCATTTATTTGTTACTGGAAAGAGAACATACTCTTGGGAAATAAAGACAATATTAGAGCAAATCAGAGTACAGGACAGGGTTTGGCACAGAGTAGGCCTTTAATAAATAATCTAGAATGAACGCATTTAACATTCTTTTATGATACATATTGAATAATTGGGTAGACAAAAGAAACTAATAAAAATAACTCATATTTGGATGGAAACTTTATCTTTTTTTTGCCTATTTTTAATTTTTTTTTTAATTTCATTTTGAAATAAGCTTTAGATTACATAAATGTTACATCGAAAATATAGGGGGATTCCCATATACCCCACCCAGAGCTTTATCTTTGGAAAATCCTTTTAAAAACATGTGTTGCCCACAACAACCCTGTGAAGGAGATAAGGTAAGTATTAAAATTCCATTTTACAGATGAGGAAACTAAAGCTCAGAGAAATTAAATGAGTTTTCCAAAATCACACAGTGGTAAGCCCAAAGTCTTAAATTATAGGATTCTTCTTCATTACTCTTTCAGATACAACAGTTAAAAGTTATGTATATGGGAAGCGGCTGTGGCTCAATCAGTGGGGCTCCCGTTTACCGTATGGGAGGCCCCGGGTTCGGTTCCCGGTTCCCCTCCTGGTGAGGGCGGGCCCACCCGCACCCGCACGGCGTGGTTGGCTGACCCGGCGAGCACAAGCGGCAAGGGGGGGATAAATGAATAAATAAATAAAATCTTTAAAAAAAAAAAAAAAAAGTTATGTATGCCAAAAGACAAAATAGCTTTTTACATTATACTAATATCCTTCCAATACTAATGCTGTAATAATAATGGCACTCATCTGGCTTTTAAATACATTGTGTTTAAATAGATTGTATTGGAAAGTAGTTTGTGACTTCTGTTCATTCTGACATTCAGTTAAAAAATATCAGCCAGGTGCTTTGTTAGAAAAAAATATATAAAATATGGTCTCGGGAATCCCAGTGGGTTCCGTGTAATATTTTAGGTAATCTAAGCACCTCTTAAAATATATGTATATATATATATATAAATAACATTTTTGTAAGCAAATACACATATATGCATATATATTTATATATCATTTTGCAAAATAAATAAATAAATAAATAAATAAATAAAATAAAATAAAATAAAATAAAATAAAATAAAATATGGTCTCTCTCCTGAAAGGGCTTGCAAAAGAGGAGCTGGGGAATGATTCACAGAGGGGTAATAATGGAGCTAAGTCACTTTTACCTTCTCAATTTCCTACTGTTTTTATGGTATATATACATATATATATATATATATATATGTGTGTGTGTGTGTTTTAAGGAGGTACTGGGGATTGAACCCAGGAGTCATACATGTGAAGCAGGCACTCAACCACTGAGCTACACCTACTCCCCAACATCTAGATAGTTTGGCCCTCCCCTTTAGATATTCAAAAAAACATAAAACTTAACTACACTTAACTTCAGGAAAGCGGCTGTGGCTCAATCAGTAGGGCTCCCGTTTACCATATGGGAGGCCCCGGGTTCGGTTCCCGCGGCCTCCTGGTGAGGGCAGGCCCGCCCGCGCAGCGTGGTTGGCTGACCCAGGGAGCACAAGCAGCAAGGGGGGATAAATGAATAAATAAATAAAATCTTTAAAAAAAAAACAAAAACAAAAAAAACTTCAAATTGGCTTATAAATGTTAATCCTATAAAGATTTTATCTTTCAAAACTTGATTCCTATATCTAAGAAAAATAACAGCTTTCCATTGGGTATACATTTGCTCATAAAATAAAGGATGTTTAGCAAAAGCAAGAAAACGGCCAAATAATATGAAAAGGCCATTCAATAGCTCTCTATAGAAATAGCAAAGCCTATATTCTGCTCAATAAGTTTATAAATACTTAAGAATATTTTTTTAAAAAGAGAGGGTGATCAGTGACTAGGACTTGAAGGATATGAGGCTGGAATGGGAAGTGACAGACAAGTTGAGTATGCAAGGGGAAGAAAGAAACCTAAGACTAAATCTGTAGTCTGTATAGGAGCCAGTTTCTTCACTCTAGAATTAAGATTTATCTAGGTGGCAACTGGTTACAAGATTCTTTAAGAATTAAGGATTTTTAATAGGCAACAAAATAAAACTATATCCTACAAAAAAAAAAAAAAAAAAAAAAAGAAAAGAGAGGGTGATGGTATTAATTACATCTTTCCACACACAAAAAAGCCAAATTTAGTGGATCTTGTGCAGGTTTTTTTTTCACCCATGACTTTCTATGATCAGAACTATGAAAAGGCACAAAGGAAATAAAATCGCTTTCCTGAAGGAGCTTCCAATCTACTACACACATTAGTTGATTCAACCATTCAATACTGATGACTGAGGAAATACTCTTTCCAAGCACAGCACCCTAGGCCCTGTGGAAAAGGCAAAACTTAAAAATTTCACTCCAAAAAGAGTCAAAATTAAAGTCTGAGAAATAATTGATTTTTGACCTAAGGATAGACAACAATCCCCAAGAAACTGCACCAGCATAGTTTTACTAAACAGGATTAAGTGAACTTTATCCTTCCTTTTAGCCTAAGAAAAGTAGGTCACTATTGGTAATTAGTGCCAATAAATACAAAATGCATTGTGAAGAAGAAAAAGAGAGACAATTCCTTACCGGGATTCCCTAAGAGATGGCTAAACTGGTAGTTCCTTTCTTGGCACTTTCACGTAAAAAAATATTGAGCACCTACTGCATTCGTTTTTTATTGTAGCTGTAACAAATTACAACAAATTTAGTGGCTTATCAGGACATTTATTCCCTTAAAGTTCTGGAGGTCAGAACTAAAGTCAAGGTGACATCAGGTGATCCTTCCAAAGGCCACAAGGTAGAATCCGTTTCCTAAGCTTTTTCAGCTTCTAGAGGTTGCTTGCATTCCTTGGCTCATGGCTCCTCCCTCACATCATTCCAACCTCTTGCTTCTGTGGTCACATCTCCTATTACTGTTTTTCACCTTGTTGCCTCTCTTTTATAAGGATCCTTGTAATTGCATTGGGCCCATCTACATCATCATGTTAATCTCATCTCAAAATCCTTAATCACATCAGCAGCCTTTTACCATGTAAAGTAACATATTCACAGGTTCTGGAAATTAGGACACAGACATCTTTTGTAAAGTCATTATTCCACCACACTTGACCATGTGCCTGAGAGTTCAAAAACAAAAAATCATGGCATTCAGTATAGTTTGCAGAGATCTTTAACTGCCCATATGGTTTACCAGTAGTCAGAGAACTTTCTAACATGTTACCAGCCCCTAACCCTATAGTACTAATTTGTTGGTTTAAATGAACTTTAACAAAGACACAACGTCTCCTTTTGTTGTTGCTTTCTAAGATTTACAAGAGCCAGGCCTAAAGCACACTGCCATTAATGGTGGGGGGAGAAGCAGTAACACATTCATAACGCACTGGGCAGCTCAGTGCTTGGAAGATTTTTTTCTTCACCTTTTCCTTCCCATCTAAGGGCCCCCTGCAGTGGGTCCAGGCCGCCAGGCCTCCGTGGGCTGCCGGCCGGCCCACCGTGCTCTGTGACGCCAGCCCCGAGCAGGCCACGCCGAGCAGGCCGGCCCCCAGCAGAAGCTCCGAGCAGGCCAGGCCCGAGCAGGCCA
>JAKSZT010053830.1:30483573-30501976 GCA_026826555.1 Tolypeutes matacus
CAAGTTGTCTGGTTTGTTGGCATATAGTTTCTCATAATATCCTCTTATGATTCTTTTTATTTCTGTGAGGTCATTTGTAATTTCTCCCCTTTCATTTCTGATTGTATTTATTTGCATCTTCTCTCTTTTTTTCTTTGTTAGTCTAGCGAGGGGTTTCTCAATTTTATTGATCTTCTCAAAGAACCAGCTTTTGGTTTTGTTGATTTTCTCTATTGCTTTTTTGTTCTCATTTTCATTTATTTCCACTCTAATCTTTATTATTTCTTTCCTTCTTTTTGCTTTGGGATTGGTTTGCTGTTCTATTTCTAGTTTCTCAAGTTGTTCAGTTAAATCTTTGAGTTTAGCTCTTTCTTGTTTCTTAATATAGGGATTTAGGGCTATAAATTTCCCTCTCAAGACTGCCTTCGCTGTATCCCATAAGTTTTGATATATTGTGTTCTCATTTTCATTTGTCTCAATATATTTACTGATTTCACTTGCAATTTCTTCTTTGACCCACCGAATATTTAGGAGTGTGTTGTTCAGTCTCCACACATTTGCAAATTTCCTTTTTTTTTCCTGTCTGTTATTGATTTCTAGTTTCATTCCATTATGATCTGAGAAGGTGCTTTGTATAAGTTCAATCTTTTTATATTTATTGAGAGCTGTATTGTGACCTAACATGTGGTCTATCCTGGAGAAAGATCCATGGACACTTGAGAAGAATGTATAACCCGCTGAGTTTGGATGCAGTGTTCTGTATATGTCTGTTAGGTCTAACTTGTTTATCATATTGTTCAAGTTCTCTGTTTCCTTGTTGATCTTCTGTCTACTTGTTCTATCTCGTGATGTGAGAGGGGTGTTGAAGTCTCCGACGATTATTGTAGAAATGTCTATTTCTCCCTTCAGTTTTGCCAGAGTTTGTCTCATATATTTTGGGGCACCCTGGTTAGGTGCGTAGATATTTATGACTGTTATATCTTCCTGGAGGATCGTCCCTTTTATTAATATATAATGGCCTTCCGCATCTCTTAACACTTTTTTGCATTTAAAGTCTGTTTTGTCTGATATTAGTATAGCTACCCCTGCTCCTTTCTGTTTACTGTTCGCATGGAGTATCTTTTTCCAACCTTTTACTCTCAGCCGGCTTGTATCCTTGGGTCTGAGGTGAGTTTCTTGTAAGCAGCATATGGATGGCTCATGTTTTTTTATCCATTCTATCAGCCTGTATCTTTTGATTGGGGAATTTAATTCATTCACATTCAATGATATTACTGAAAATGCACTATTTATTTCCTCCATTTTATTCTTTGGTTTTCATATGTCATCTTATTTTTGTCTCTCTTTTTACTCTTTTGGTTATCCTTTCTGCCTTTCTTTCTTCTATACTCTCCTCCAAGCTTCTCTCTCCTGTGTTTTTCTTTCAGCTTCTAAGGCTTCCTTTAATATTTCCTGCAAAGGTGGATTCTTTTTTGCAAACTCTCTTAGTTTCTGTTTGTTTGTGAATACTTTATATTCACCTTCATATTTGAAGGACAGTTTTGCTGGATAAAGAATTCTCGGCTGGCAGTTTTCTCTTTCAGTTTCCTTATTGTATCATACCACTGTCCTCTCGCCTCCATGTTTCTGAAGAGAAATCTGCACTAAGTCTTACTGGATGTCCTTTGTACGTGATCGTTTGCTTCTCTCTTGCTGCTCTGAGAATTTTCTCTTTATCTTTTACATATGACATTCTCAATAATATGTGTCTTGGCGTAGGTCTATTTGGATTTATTCTTATTGGGGTACGGTGTGCTTCTTGGACATGTAAGTTCATTTCTTTCGTGAGATTTGGGAAATTTTCGGCTATTATTTCCTCAAATACTCTTTCTGCCCCTTTTCCTTTCTCTTCTCCTTCTGGAACTCCCATCACACGTATGTTCTTGCATTTTGTGTTGTCATTCAACTCTCTGAGTCCCTGCTCAATTTTTTCCATTCTTTTCTCTCTCTGTTCTTTTCTCTCTTCAATTTTAGCTGCTCTGTCTTCAGTATGACTTATTCTTTCTTCTATCATTTCGAATCTGCTGTTGTATGCGTCAAATGTATTTTTTACTTCACCTATTGTGTCTTTCATTCCCATGAACTCCGTTACTTTTCTGTTCATGATTTCAAATTCTTCTTTTCGTTCACGCAATGACTTCTTGATGTCATTGATCTCTTTAACTATATTCTCTTTCATCTCATTAATTTGATTTTGGAAATGTGTGCTCATCTCACTGATTAGTTCTCTCAAATTCTGCCTCTCTTCTGGGACTTTGCTGTTTTCCTTTTCTTGGGCCATGTCTTCTATTTTCTTAGTATGGCCCGTAATCTTTTGCTGGTGCTTAGGCATCTGGTTAGTTTGTATTTTACTTAGATGCTCTATCTCTTTCTCTTTTATGGGGTTTTAGTGGCAGGAGGCTGTGAGTTACCACCGCTCTTTAATTTTTGGCTCAACCTTGATTGTTAGGATTGTTCTGCTGGTTTCTCAAAACTGGGCACTGGACCCAGTAATTGGTTGTAGAGTCGTTTCCTACGGCCTTGGGCAGGGAGACTATAGAGGCCAAGGAAAAGCCTCTCCTACTTAGTTTTAATGTTCTTATGTGCACTTCCTTGGTCTGCCAGGAGATGGCGCTTGTTGGCAGGTCTCAATTCAATGCCTGTTCGGAGCGTATTTCTTGTGACACAGACCAGATCAATGTGATGGAGCTTCCTGTCTGGGGGCTAGGAGCCCTGTGATTCAAACTTTCTGAGACTGTTCTCCAGACTTCTCTCGTAGCGCCCCCCTTTTCCCAGCTAGGAAATATTTCCACTCCCCTCTGAGTCCTCAACAATCAGTCCCTGTTAGTAGAGGAGGAGATTGGGAGGTTTGTGTATCTTTAGCCCCTTGCAGGCTCCAAGGCAAACAATGGCTCAGCCCCACCCAGCCTGGAAGGGCTCTCTGGACAGGGCAGACCAAACCTGGGAGTCCAAAGCAGGGTCAGCCCAGGCTCTCTCTCCCCTCTCCCGTGGAGTCCTCAACAATTAGTCCAGGCTAGAAGAGAGGGAGGTTGCAAGGGTCAGATTTCTCCAGTCCTTTCCAGGCTCCCAGGGCAAACCTCCGTGTGGAAGCTTCCATGGGGCTCTGCAGCGCAAATTTCAGGTCAGAACCTGAGTCAGCCTAAGGCTCTGTCCCTCTCTCTCCCCTTTCGGGAGTGGCAGATCCCTGAAGGCCCGCCCGAGTTGGGGAGGGTGCCGGCAGCAGCAGAAGCTGCTACTTGCAACTCAAAGTTCTTTTTTTTTTTTTACCGTGAGGTCCCAGGGATCGAACCCGGGTCCCTCCATATGGGAGACGGACACTCAACCAGTTGAGCCACAGCCGCCCCTCAGAACTCACAGTTCTGTAGTTGCGATTTCCCTCTTCTGTCCCTCTCTCCTCTGGGTGGTGTGCAGCCTTCACCTGCTGTCCTAAACCCTAGAAGATCTTTTTCGGGGCTGTTTCAGCATGTCCTCTAGCTATTTTTCTGGAGAAGAGATTCCCGTGTCTTACTAGTCCGCCATCTTCC
Source organism: Tolypeutes matacus (assembly GCA_026826555.1). NCBI lineage: Eukaryota > Metazoa > Chordata > Mammalia > Cingulata > Chlamyphoridae > Tolypeutes > Tolypeutes matacus. The sequence goes on from JAKSZT010053830.1 coordinate 30,487,116, forward strand.
CGGAAGTCTCTAAAATCTTTTTTCTTAGTTCTTAAAGTAACTGAATATACCCTTTTCTTAGTCGTTACTTTTACTAGTTATGAGCTCCTGTTTTGTAAACCATTAATCATGACTTAGAGTTTAGACTCTTTGTCATAGCATCCAGAACTAAATACTTCATTCAAGCAAGTTTAGCTAAGCAGAGTGTAATGGAACTTGTCTTGGACTGTGTACCGCCACCCCAGTGTGACTTAACATATTTGTTTTTTATTTCCAATTGGTGAGCTCCTAAGTTATTTCTCAACTGAACTGTTCCTTTGAGGTAAGATTCTCGGGGTGCCTTATCTCACCATCCCCCATTCTGTATCTGTGCCAATATATTATTTTGGGTATTTCAGAATGTCCCTTCTAGGTGTTCATCAATTAATTTTCCTCTACTTGTTTCAGTGTAGCAGAATGATAACGAGTCTCCATCCATACTGCCAGGGTTCAAATCCTGACTCTACTACTTTCTAGCTCTGTAACCTTTAGCACACAGTTAACCTCTCTGTGTCTCAGTTTCCTCATCTCTAACCTCAGAGTTGTTATGAGTGTTAGATAAGTTAATTGATGTGCTTAGAGCCTGGCACATAATAAAGGCTATATGAATATCAGCCTCTTTTTCATTTATCCCAAACCTATTGAATCCTTATTTTCGACTGTCCATCTCAGTTTTCTTTTATTTACAAATTTGATAAAATTTCAAGTCATAAAAAAGGCATACTCACCACAAACTAATAATTTAAATTAATCAAGACACTTGAATTTGCTAGGCCTTAGTTTCATCACGGAGCAGCTAACTAGAATTCTGTTATGCCACATAAACACACACACACACACACCACACAAAACTTGCTATAAACATTTCAAGTTGAGTGACTTTCAGAATTGTCGATGGTCCTCATCAGAAATATCTTTGGAGTTCACTGTTTTATTTGGAAAGGGGGTTTGGTCACAAGTTCAGATTGGGATAGAGGTAGTCTCCAGTTAATTGAAAGCTCTAAATTATTGTTACCTGGGGTAGCAATTTAATTTGCCTAGAGCTACCAGTTCGTTTAATTCATGGTGCCTGTGAGAGTTGCTCCAGTTTACTTTCTTAGAGGAAAACTACTACATGACAAATACCTCCAGCAAAATGTATGGCAATACTGGCACATGTATCTCCTTTTAACTATACAGGTCATTCTTTTTTTTTTTTTTTACAACTGTTCCCTAAAACCATATTACTGAACAGGTCCTGTTTTCCTTTAAAAACATGCCTGGGATGGGAGGATCCTGTTATTCTACCCATTGTTTATTAGCAGATAAATCATAGATGTCACAAAGTGCTTTTAAAGAAAAAAAGTCTTAGCTCCATGTCTTCGTGAAGGACCCTACCGAGAAACAGTAGAATGGCAGTTAGGAAGGTGATGGCTCAGCGAGCCGGCTTCGGAATCCTGGCTGTATTGTGTACCAGCTGTATAACTTTGGGCATGTTCTTGCTGCATCACTGTTCTCATTGGTAAATGAGAATGATCGATCAGGCCTCTTAATGGTGTAAGAGCTAAATGGGTTAATCCTTTTAATGCACTGACGACAGGGCTCATATAGAGTAAGTCTATGGTACATTTTAGCTATTAGTAATAGAATAACTTACAGTGCCAATAATACAGATAGGGTTAGTTATGCTAGTAATTTTGCTTATTTCTTTAAAATTCAAGTTTTTCAGGGAGATGGGGGTTGAATGACTTAGATGATGACTTATTTTTAAATGATTTTTAAAAAGACTAGAAAATTTTTAAGTTTTGTCAATATATTTCCCAGTAAAATCACGCAGAAACATTTAATGAACTAATTACATGTCTGTTAATTTCTTTATATAAAGATATACTAATTCTGGGCAAATGATTAATAGAAATTGATAACTTATGAATTATGATTTACTAAAATTGCCCTTTTTTCTTTATGCTTAAGATTCCTTCATTTCTTCAGACTTTTTATAATCATTGTATTAGTTGGCCAAAGAGGTGCTGATGCAAAATACTAGAAATCAGTTGGCTTTTATAAAGGGAATTTATTTGAGATAGAAGCTTACAGTCACAAGGCCATAAAGTATAAGTTACTTCCCTCACCAAAGTCTGTTGCTGTGTGTTGGAGCAAGATGGCTGCCTGTCTCTGCGCAAGTTCTGTCTCCCTCTTCCAGCTCTGTGGTCCCATCATCTTCTGGTCTCAGCTGTAGGCTGGTATAAGGCTCGACTCTCTTCCCAGGGCTCGTTTCCTCCTGGGCTCAGCTGCTCTGGTCTCTCCACAAGGCCAGCTGTAGACATTCAGGCTTATTCTCTTTCCAGGGCCTCTGCAGTCTATAGACCACTCTCTCTTTCCTCACATATCTGCTTCTCTGTGTATTTACTTCCTGGGGCTCCAGCATCAAAACTCAAAACTCTTTCCTCTGCCTTGTCATTTTCTCTGTGAGCCCTACTGATGTGGCCAAATCAGAGCCTTAATCATAACTTAATCAATAGTGAAACCTCTTAATCTAATGCAATCTAATACACCCAGAACAACAGACCAGTTTACAAACATAATCCAATATCTATTTTTGGAATTCATAAACAATGCCAAACTGCCACAATCATCCATCTTATTTTATAATTTAATAATATTCTGTTTTAAATCTCTTCAAATTACAAGAAAACTTCCCTTCTATTTTTGAAATTTAAATTACAATACTTATTAAACTCTGGTTCTTAATTTATTCCAACTTGGCCTTCATCCATTAACAAAGCAGAGTTTTCCTAGACAATGTAATATAAATGACACTGACGCTTTGTCTCTATTACCACCCAAAGCTTAAACCTGCATTCTATAATGTGAATTGTGGTACATCATCTTTTGATTACATCTCCATAGACGAATGAGCGTCATTTCAAACTCTTTGACACCATCAGAAGAATATATTTTACATCAAGACCCAGTACTTATTTAAATGACGGAAACAAAAGTTTCATGAAACATTATTTACCCTTATATGTACTATATTTTTATTCTCTTCTATTTCTTTCTTTAGTTTAATGCTTGGCATGACCTTCTGATTTGATTTTTACCTTGGGTTATAACCTGTAGTTTATAAAATATTGCTCTGCGTTATGCTGTGAAACCATTTGTTCTTGATAGTTCAGGAAAGTTATAAAATTGGGATTCCTATATACCTCCCAGTAATTAACACCCTGTGTTAGTATGATGCATTTGTTATAATTTATGAAAGCAAATTTTTATAGTTGTACTATTAATGATAGCCCATGGTTTAATTAATTAATTATTATTTTTTTTAACAAATCAATTTTATTGATACATTTTTTTTTTTTTTTTTAAGATTTTTATTTATTTATTCATTTATCCCCCCCTTGCTGCTTGTGCTCGCTGGGTCAGCTAACCACGCCGTGCGGGCGGGCTTGCCTTCACCAGGAGGCCCCGGGAACTGAACCCGGGGCCTCCCATATGGTAAACGGGAGCCCTACTGATTGAGCCACAGCCGCTTCCCTTGATACATATTAATAAAACATACACTTCATCCAAAGTGTACAATCAATGGTATTTGGTATAATCACATAGTTGTGCATTCATCACTTCAATCATTATTAGAACATTTTCATTATTTCAATAATAATAAAAAACAGACAAACAAATAAGAAAATTCCTCACCTCTCAGTCTCTGTTTCCCCTGCTCATGGTTTAATTTAGGGTTCACTGTGTTGTGCAGTTCTAGGGTTTTATTAAAAAATTTTATTCTAGTACCATATATTGAACCTAACACCCCTATTTTTAACCACATTCATATATATATTTCAGTGCTGTTAATTACTTTCAGTATTGTGCTGCCATCCATCACCAAAACATTTCCATTGTTCCATATAGAAACTGTACATTTAAGCCTTAACTCCCTATTCCCTATCCCCACCCTGACCCGTGGAATCCCATACAGGCATACCTCACGATTTTGTGATTTTGGTTTCAGACTACCACAATAAAGCAAATATTGCAGTAAAGTAAGTCACACAATTTTTTTTTATTTTTCAGGGCACATAAAAGTTATGTTTACTCTATACTGTGGTCTTTAAGTGTACAATAGCATGTGTCTTAAAAAACAGTGTGCATACCATAATTAAAATGTGACACAGGAAGTGAGCACATACTCTTGGAAAAATGGTGCTGATAGACTTGCTTGCAGGGTTGCCACAAACCTTAATTTGTTTAAAAAAAAAAAAAAATCTGTGAAGTACAATAAAGCAAAGCTAAATAAATACCTATATTCTAGACTGTACATCTTAAGCCTTAACTTCCTATTCCCAACCCCTACACTGTCCCTGGTAAACTATACTCTAGATTCTGACTCTTATGAGTTTGTTTATTCTAATTATTTCACATCAGTGACATCATAGAATATTTGTCCTTTTGTAGTCTGGCTTATTTCACTCAATGTGATGTCTTCAAGATTCATTCATGTTGTCAAGTGTCAGAACTTCGTTCCTTTTTTTTTAAATGAAATTTTAGATTACATAAATGTTACATAAAAATATAGGGGATTCCCATATGCCCCACTACCTCCCCCTCCCACACTTTCCCACATTAACAGCATCCTTCATTAGTGTGGTACATTTGTTACAATTAATGGACACATTTTGAAGCATTGCCGCTAATCGTGGATTATAGTTTACACTCTGTCCTGTGCAATTTTGTTGGTTATAACAAAATAAATAATGGCCGGTATCTGTCATTGCAGCTTTATGCAGGACAATGCAATGTCCCAAAAATGCCCCCATATTACACCTCTTTTTCCCTCTCCCTCCCCTCAGAACCTCCTGCGGCTATTCCCTCCACATCAGTGATAAACGTTCTTCCTGGCTGAATATTATTACATTGTGAATATATATATATACCACATTTTGTTTATCCATTCATTGGTTGATGGACACTTGGATTGCTCCCATCTTTTGTCAGTTGTGAACAGTGCCACTATGAATGTTGGTGTACAAATATCTTTGAGTCTCTGCCTTCGGTTCTTTTGGGTATGTACCTAGAAATGGGATTTCCAGATCATATGGTAATGTTATACTTCCTGAGGAACTGCCAACTGACTTCTACTGCGGCTGCACCATTTTACATTCCACTCAGCAATGGATGATTATGCCTATTTCTCCACATCCTCTCCACCACTTGTAATTTTCTTCTTCTTTTTTTTAATAGTAAGCCATTCTAGTGGATGTGAGATGGTGTCTTATTGTGTTTTTTTTTTTGTTATGTTTTTGTTTGTTTATCTCATGGTTTTGATTTGCATTTCCCTAATGGCTAATTATTTTGAGCATCTTTTTTTTAAGATTTATTTTATTTATTTCTCTTCCCCCCCCCCCATTGTTTGTGCTCACTGTCTGCTTTCTGTGTCCTTTTGTTGTCTGCTCATCTTCTTTTTAGGTGGCGCTGGGAACCAAACCCAGGAAGGAGGCACCTTGAGCCACATCCACTCCAGCTTGTTGTGTCTTTCATTGTGTTTCCTTGTTGCGTCATCTTGTTGTATCAGCTTGCCGCACCAGCCGGTCGTGCCAGCTTGCTGTCTTGCTCATCTTCTTTAGGAGGCACCAGGAACTGAACCCGGGACCTCCCATGTGGTAGGTGGACTCCCAACTGCTTGAGCCACATTCACTCCCCAATGAGCATCTTTTCATGTGTTTTTTTTGGCCATTTGTAAAATCTTCTTTGGAGAAATGTATATTCAAGTCTTTCATCAATTTTTTAATTGGGTGGTTTGACTTTTTATTGTTGAGTTGAATGATTTCCTTATATATTCTGGGTATTCACCCTTATCAGATATGTGGTTTCTAAATATTTTTTCCCATTATGTAGGCTGTCATTTTACTTTCATGCTAGAATCCTTTGAGGATCATAAGTTGTTTTTTTTTTTTGTTTTTTTTTTTTAATTTATTTATTTACTTTATCCATTTTAAACCCCCCCCTTCCCCATTTGCTGTTTTGTGTCCATTCGCTGGGCAATTCTCCGTGTCTGTTTCCTGCCATCCTCCTCCTCCAGTCTTCACCAGGATTTGATCCTGGAGATCTCCGATGTAGGAGAGAGGTGTTCTGCCACCTGCGCCACCTCAGCTCCTGGCTTCTGGAGCTTTCGGAGCATCTCGTCTAGTCTCTCCCGTTACGTCATCATCCTGCTGCCTGGCTCCCGGGGCCCAACGGCTCAGTGGCACACAGAGCCTGGCAGCCCGTGCACCTTCTATATATATATGTGTGTTGTTTTTTTTTTTATTTTACTGGGAGGTCCCGGGGATCGAACCCAGGTCCCTCCATATGGCTGACGGACGCCCACCACCTGAGCCACATCCGCCCCCGAGGATCATAAGTTTTTAATTTTGATGAGTTCACATTTGTCTTTTTCTTTTGTTGCTTGTGCTTTGGGTGTAAAATATAAGAAACCTTTGCCAAACACAAGGTCCTGAAGATGCTTCTGTGTGTTTTCTTCTAGGAATTTGAGAGTTCTAACTCTTATATTTAGGTCTTTGATCCATTTTGAGTTGGTTTTTGCATAAAATGCAAGGGTAGGGGTACACATTCATTCTTTTGCAAATAGAAATCCAGTTCTCCCAGCAGCATTTGTTGAAAAGACTATTTTTTCCCCATTGAATGGTCTTTGCCCACTTGTCAAAAAGCAGTTGGCCATAAATGTAAGGGTTTATTTCTCAACTCTCAATACCATTCCATTGGTGTATATGTCCTTGTGCCAGTACCATGCTGTTTGGATTACTGTGGCTTTGTAATAAATTTTAAGGTGCTGTGGAAAATAATGCTGCTTATATTCTAATATTTAAATTATTAAATATAAATTTTATAGTGTAATTTTTTCTTTACTCTTTAATCTGATAATTATACTTTCTAAATTTCAGATATATTTTTGCCATTATGGATCGGTTCGGAGATATATCAGAAGGTGAAGTGGACCATTCTTTCTTTGACAGTGACTTTGAAGAAGGAAAGAAATGTGAAACTAATTCAGTGTTTGACAAGCAAGACTATGACCCTAAAAAGAGAATAGAGACACATACAGAAAATGTAAACTTAAAATTTGAAGTAGAAACAAAGGAAAATCTTCTTACCGAAAAGAGAAATGAAAAAATAGAGAAAATTTCTCCAGAAGAGCACCCTATAGAGAATATTATACAAAATAAAAGTTCTTTATCTTTGACAACGTCTTTAAAATCAAAAACATTGTGTGATGCTACAACTGGACATAAAATGCACTTTCCCATTCCAAATAGAATCCCCAAAATTGTAAGAGACGGTGAAGATGATTACTATACAGATGGAGAGGAAAGCAGTGATGATGGGAAAAAACATCATGTCAGGTCATCCAAGTTAACCAGACCATCTAATAACTTAAAAAAGAGCATGAATAAAAAATATTCTAAAATTAGTTCCTCTTCCTCTTCATCTTTGTCTTCTTCATCTTCAAGTTCAGATACAGATTGTTCAGATAGAGGATCTGATATTTGTATATCTGAATCATCTTCATCATTGAAGAAACGTGTATCTGGTATAAACCTCTTATCACCAAAACAGAAATATAAACCTGGAATAAAAGCAACAGGAAAACAGCCTTTAAGTACTAAACTCAAAGTTGGTGACTGCACTGAGGAATCTGAAGATACTGTAACTGATGTGACTCCTCTGTCAACCCCGGACATCAGCCCAATTCAGTCTTTTGAACTGGCCACATCAAATGATCAAAAAGTAAAAGTTAAAAGACAAGAAAATGTGAGTCAAGAAGTATATGGAAATGTTGAGGATTTAAAGCATAATTCAAAATATTTGAAAGCAGCCAAGAAAGGGAAAGAAAAATATGGGACCAATCCCACCTCAAAGTCTTCATTGTTGGATTCCAGTGTAGACCACAAGGATAAACAGAAAGTCTTACATGACACAGTGGACCTGAATCATCTTTTGAAAGGTAACTTTCTTTTTAAAAATCACATATTGAATTTAAGTATTAAAATTAATTGTATGTTGAGCTTAAATATTAAATGCTATGAATCTGAATTGCTTTTTCTAGTAGATATGTTTTCATTTTTTGAGAAAAATGGATATTATTGTAACTTCACCAAATACTGTTTTGCCATAAAAATAGGTACAGTATCATCTTTAGTATCAGGTGAGATATATATTGCAAAACTCATTAACTAGGGCTAGAAACTACTTCACACAATTTTAGTCTAATGCTTACAAACTCAAAATGCCTAGGAGGGCCAAATGGATAATCCCTTTTTTTTCCTTTTTATTTAAATTTTATTGTTTTATATATATATATATATATATATATATATAAAATACAAAATTTCCCATCGTGGCCATTTTTAAGTGTACAGTTCAGTGGTGTTAATTACATTTATAATGTTGTGCTACCATCACTACTATCCATTACTAAAACTTTTTTACCACCCCAAACAGAAACACTGTACCCCTTATGCAGTGTCTCTCCATTCCCCCTCTCCCCACCCCTTGGTAATCTTTATACTTTCTGTCTCTATGAATTTGCTTATTCTGGATATTTCATTTAAGTGGAATCATAACAATATTTGTCCTTTTGTGTCTGGCTTATTTAACTTAACATGTTTTCAAGGTTCACCCGTGTTATAGCATGCATCAGAACTTGCTGAATAGTATTTCCATTGTATGGCTGCACTACATTTTGTTTATCCATTCATCTTTTGATGGATACTGGCTTGTTTCCACCTTTTGGCTATAATACCAAAGAGTGGAATTGCCAGCTCACATAGTAATATTCCATATTCAGTTTTTTTTGAGGAGCCACCAAACTCTTTTTCACAGCAGCCACACCATTTTGTATTCTTACTACCAGTGTACAAGGGTTCAGATTTCTCCACATCCTCACCAACACATTATTATTATTATTATTTTTTTTTATTTTTTTATTTTTTTATTTTTTTTAGTAATAGCCGTCCTAGTGGTATGAAGTATATGTTGTGGTTTGGATTTGCATTTCCCTAGTGGATAATGATGTTGCTTGTCATTTCATGTGCTTATTGGCCATTTGTATATCTTCTTTGGAGAAATGTCTATTTAAATCCTTTGCCCATTTTTTCCTTGGGTTATCTGTCTTTTTGTATTTAGTTGTAAGAGTTTTTTTAAATAGTCTGGATATTAAACCCTTACCAGATACCTGATTTACAACTACTTTCTCCCATTCTGTAGGATTGTTTTACTTTCTTTGTAATTTCCTTTGCACAGAAGTTTTTAATTTTGATCAAGTCTAATATCTTTTTTCACTCATGTTTTTTTATGTCAATCTAAGAAATCATTGGCAAATCTAACGTCATGAAGATTTCCCGTTTTCTTCCAAGAGTTTTATTTTTTTTATATATATATGTGTGTGTGTGTGTGTGTATTTATATATAAGCTCTTATATTTAAGTCATTGGTCCATTTGGAGCAAATTTTTTTATATGGTGTAAGGTAGGTGTCCAACTTCATCCCTTTGCATGTGGATATTCAGTTTTCCTGACACCATTTGTTGAAAAGACTGTACCAGATGGAGAATATAAATGAGCACATAGGGCCAGATGTTTTCCCAACTTTTGTCAGAGTCACTAGTGTAAGACATATTTCACTATATTCTTAAAGGCAACACAGCACAAAGGTCAAAATAATGTGAAATGTTGTCTGCATTTTAGGAAAAGCAGAAAGGGTGCTGGCAAATTAAAGAATCCAGGAAAAATTTGAACTATTCATATTTTACAGGGAACTATTCATATTTTAAGTTAAAGGCCAAAGAATATTACTTGAAAATAATTACCAAATTGACAAAATAGCATAGTTCAAGTTTCAATTGCTTTCAGATGTAAGGTATTTTTGAATTAGAATAATCTTTATTGTTGCATTTCTGTATCAATTCAGTTTTAGTTTGAAAGGAACAGTATATCCCAGGTGAAATAAAAACAACTTCAAAATTTACCTTTAGACTGATTAATATAAAAGTAAAATTGTAGGATAAGTCTTAAATCCATTGAGAATAACATTTTTAAGTGGTAAATAGGATTCTTCATTTGTAATGTTAATTGAAAGAATTAATATTTAGCTATGTAATCTACATTTGATAGCAATTTAAGGGCATTCCTGAGCCAAAAATTAATACCTTATTTAATCAAATAACTCACATGCTCAGATGGTAAAGTATGTTTTAGAGAAATTTACATTTTTTCTTTTCTCTTTAGTCTGATTGTACCCTCTGATTGTTTAGTGTGTCTGAAAAATCAGATTCTTTGCATTGGCCATCATCATCTAGTGGCCAAGCCTACACCCAGTATGTTTTTCATGATAAATGCTTATTCAGTCTCTTAACACTTTCAGAATTGAGGAGATTTCTATCCTTGCTTCTCTACTTCCTACAACAACCATGGTGAAATTTTAAAAAGTAAATCAATCCTACTAGTTTCCTTCTTTACTCTTCAGTGGCTTGCTTACAAACAAAATCCAAATTCCTTATCATAGCCTATCAGACTCTTCTATATCAGTGACTCTCATCCCATGCAGTATATTAGAGTCACCTGGAGAACTATTAAAACAAGTAATGTTCCATGGATGTTGTAGTTGGTCTAATATGCTATTAAGGTTGATAAGAACGTTTGCTCTACATCATATGAATATTGCTTACCGCTCCAGTTTTATCTCATGCTTCCATCCTCCAGTCACACTGCTTCCTTACTGTGCTCAGAATACCCCAAGTTATTTCTATATGTGGGCATTTGCACTCACTGTTCTTTTTCTTTCCATAGGTAGCTTCTTCCTGTTTCTCATGCGTTCTGAGCATTCTATCTATAGTAGCTTTATAACCCCCACTCCCAGCTCTCTGTTCCTTTCCATCAGAATACTTAGCCTCCCTTGAAATTAGTGTGGTTTATTTGCTTATCTTTCCAGCTGGAGTGTAAGCTCTTTGAGGAAAATAGCTTTTTCAGATAATTGTGGATATTCTTCTGTAATAGCACACCAAAATTCAGTAAGCGGTAGTTTCTTCATTGTTAGTTGCAGTGTAAAATCATAGTTGTTAATATCACTAACAATCTCATCAGAAAGCTCTTGGGAAGCTGTCAAACTCATGGTGGCAGATGCAAGTTTCCTAAAAATTCTTATTTTTGCTAAAAAGCTCAAGTTTTATTATTGACAACAAATACTGTCAAATGTTTTCATTGAAATGACAGTATTGTTTTTAAAATCATATTTGAAAGGAAAAAATCAGTAGGTGGTAGAAATTAAACCTTAAAAATCCATGTGGTGAGATAATGCAGACTCCTAACTGATATTTTGTATTAATAATAATATGTATCTTAATATTCTTAAGGGCCAACTGTTCTATTTTTTATTATTATAACTACCATTAACTTCCACCAATTATTATTATTATTATTATTATTATTATTTTTTTTTTTTTTAAGATTTTATTTATTTATTCATTTATCCCCCCCTTGCTGCTTGTGCTCGCTGGGTCAGCTAACCACGCCGTGTGGGCGGGCTTGCCTTCACCAGGAGGCCCCGGGAACCGAACCCAGGGCCTCCCATATGGTAAACGGGAGCCCCACTGATTGAGCCACAGCCGCTTCTCGGCTTCCACCAATTATAAGCACCAACTCAATCCTAGGAATGAGGGTGGGAGAGAGGGGACACAAAAGAAGAAAATATAATCTCGGTCAATAAAAAGTTTCTTTAAGAAGCTTTTGAAATTATCAGGTTTTTAAAACCATTTAGTAGAAAGTAGTCTGTGATTTCCATATTTTTTGTTCAGGAGGACCAATGATTATTTGTTTTAGTTAGGATGATTTTGGATGCAAGTAACAGAAATTCCTGATTTCTCACATAACAGGAAAGTCCAAAAATAGATCTGACTTCAGGGTTGTTTGATTTGGTGACTCTAAAATGTAATCAGGAGCCCAGCTTAGTTCTACCACTCTGTCACTCAGCCCTGGCGCTGACGTCATTCTTAGGCTGCTAATGAGATGTCTAGCTGTTTTCAGCATTCACATCCAGACTTGACAATGTCCAGAGAAAGGAAAACTTTTTCCTCCTCCTACTCTCTTAGAACAGAGGAAATTTCTTTAAGGAGAACTCCCAGTAGACTTCCACTTAGTTCTCATTACCCAGAATAGGGTCATACTCCCTTTCCAGACCAGTCTGGCAAAGGGAATGAAATTATCTCTTGCCAGTCAGACTCCCCGAGAGCTAGGGATGAGGGAAGGTCAGTTTCCCCTTAAGAACTTGGCTTCATGGGAAAGGGATAGATGCCAAAAAAATAGGGGATCTGTTAAGAAGGCAGAAAGTAGGAATGTATGCTAATTAGGTAACCAACTATTTCCACTATGCCAAAGCTTCACAAACTTTTTTTTTTTTTTTTAAGATTTTATTTATTTATTCATTTATCCCCCGCTTGCTGCTTGTGCTCGCTGGGTCAGCTAACCACGCCGTGCGGGCGGGCTTGCCTTCACCAGGAGGCCCCGGGAACCGAACCCGGGGCCTCCCATATGGTAAACGGGAGCCCTACTGATTGAGCCACAGCCGCTTCCCCCACAAACTTTAATATGCATACATATCACCTGAAGATCCTGTTAAAATGAATATTCTGATTCAGTAAATCTGAAGTAGAACCCAGGGAGCTATCTTTCTAGCAGGCTTCTGACACTAGCTTATGGTTCCATTGAAAATAAATGTAGGCATCCCTCACTGTTCTCCTCTAATCTATTTCTAAAATTTAGTTGGATATAGAATTTATGTATTTTTTATTTTTAATGGAAAAAATGATAATCCCAACCAAAATTCCTGAAGAGTTTCCCCAAATGTAATTAAAGCACTGTGAAATACTGTTGAAAAACTTTCAACAAGGAGGCTGAGCTAAAATGTAGAAGGAAAGCTTTATTCAGACCGCTACACAGTAGGAAGGCCTGATCTAAGATCAGTGACTTGCCAGTAAGTTGTGTACAGAGCTTTTAAGGGCACAGGAAAAAAGGTGGCCTTTAGCTAGTTGGTACATATGTTATTGGAGTCCATAATACTTTTTACACTTACTGCATAATACTTATTACAACCCACCAAAAGTTCTTTATAACGGCAAAACATTTTAAATACCAATTATGGGTTTTAGTCCATTGTATACAGTATTTCTTTAGTTTTTTCAAAAATATTATTTATTTATTTCAGATCCAAGTATACTTACATAATTTCATTTATCCCCTGTATCTAAACTGTGGTCATCATAGGTGGAGAAGTGTGCATATCCAATCTTAGGCCTTTTCTGCATTCATCTCTCAATATACTTTATTGCTTTCAACTTTCCTTCTAATGTATGGCCTTTTCTAGGCCTTTTTTGGCTCACCTGATTTCTTCATAGCCTTTTCCACTTTCATGGAAGATAAATTCACTTAATAATGTGGAGGAAATAACAGTGATAATGCATGCCATGTTTAAAAATATATAAATATGATGTCATTCTATCAGAACAGCTGAGGTAGGACACAGAAGACTCTACAGCCTCTCACCTTAAACATTTTCACACAAGTAAGTACAAGCGTACATTAAAATAGTTTATTGATTCAGATAGTGAATTTGAGGCAAAAAAAAAAAAAAAAAAATGAGTTATTACAGCAAATTTTAGGCAAGTGAGAGTTCAGATAGTGAGAGATACCTGTATCGCTAACAGTGTTATTTATTTATTGGTTAAAAAGGAGCATTTGTTAGGTTTCAATTCCAACTGCAAAATATTAAGCCTATGAAACAAAGATCAATAAAAATATAAAATCAAGCATCTCAACATATGCCATAGCTAGTGAAATATTGCTGAATGTGGGTACTTATGTAGAGAGGTGAAAATCTTCTGAAAGGGAGATCAGAAAGTCTTAGGCTTCTGGGTGTTATCCACATGACCATCAATAAGCCAGTAATTATTCTGTGCCTGGTTTTTTCACTTGTAGGATGAAATAGTTGATGTACTTTTCTAAGGTTGTGTCTAAATTCCTACTACCACTGCAAATATTAGAAGGGCTCCATCCCCCCACAGAATCTTTGAACAACTATTAAGAACTGACAGAAATATCTTTCTTAAAGTTCTAGAAAACAGTTAAGACTGCAGTAACAGGGCAAGTGCTGAACCAGGAAAAAAGGTACATAAAAGCCCTGATTGGATCCTCTCTCAGCCCCCATGAGCTTGGCATGGAGCCGGCCCGTGCTCACAGTGTGGGTCCCCAGTCCTGGTTCTGGAGGAAGCAGAGCTTTCCTTGTGCACATCCTGGAAGCACATATGCCTGGCCCAGTCTGTCTAGTGTTGGCCCAAGGGACTCACTCTCCCAGAACTTGCCCTGCAGGTGGAAGATGGTTCTTAGTGCTCTCATTTAGAATGAAGTAGGAGGGCAGTCAAGTTGTGTTTCAAAGAATTGCTGTCCGTAGGACTTAGAGTGCAGTACCAGGGACCATGAGGAAACTTCCTAGGGAAGAGGAGGGCATTTGTATCAGTGTAAATGGGGGAATTCCTAGGGCTACATATGCATGCCTAAGAGAAGACACATGCACAGAAAGGATCAGGGAGACCCCAACACTTTGGCCTGGAGCTTTTTTTTTTTTTTTCTGCCGTCATTTAATATTTAATTTATTTATTTATTCATCCCCCCCTTGCTGCTTGTGCTCACTGGGTCAGCTAACCACGCCGTGCGGGCGGGCTTGCCTTCACCAGGAGGCCCCGGGAACCGAACCCGGGGCCTCCCATATGGTAAACGGGAGCCCTACTGATTGAGCCACAGCCGCTTCCCTGGAGCT
>JAKSZT010053830.1:30502807-30546243 GCA_026826555.1 Tolypeutes matacus
TAGAGGGGTTCAATAGCCAATTGGAGCTAACAGAAGAATCAAGAGAATTGAAGTCATTCAATCTGAGGAACAGAGAGAAAAAAGAATGAAAAAAGTTAACAAAGCCTGAGGAACCTGTGGGATGCCATCAGACATATCAATATATGCATTGTGGGCGTCCCAGAAGGAGAAGAAAGAAAGAGGCAGAGAGAATATCCAAAAAAATAATGGCTGAAAACTTCCCAAATTTAACAAAAGACATTAATATACACATCCAAGATGCTCAACAAACTCCAAATAGGATCAACCCAAATAGACCCAATATTGTGGCACATTTTAATCAAGCTTTTGATTATAGCCAGAGAATTCTGAAAGTCACAAGAGAGAAGCAACATATCACATACAAGGGAACAGTGCCGATCTCTCATCAGAAACCATGGAAGCAAGAAGGCAGTAGGATGACGTATTAAAAATGCTGAAAGGAAAAAATTGCTGCCCAAGAATTCTATATCCAGCAAAACTGCCTTTCAAAAATGAGGAAGCGGTCAAGACATTCCCAGGTAAACAAAAGCTGAGGGAGTTTGTCACCACTAGACCAAAGAGATTCTAAAAACAGGTCTTCAGGTTGCAAGGAAAGGACAGTAAACAATGATTGAAGCCGCGTGGAGAAATAAAGATCCCTGGTAAAGGTAACAATCAAAATATAAATACAGGCACTATTTATTTTTGGTTTGTAACTCCATCTTTACTTCCTACAGGATCTAAAAGGCAAATGCATAAAATGTAATGATAAATCAGTGGGTATGGACTTACAATGTATAAACTTATAATTTGTGATGAGCTACATAAAGGTGGAGGGACGGAGGGGTATAGAAACATAATTTGTATGCGAATATTCTCACTGTCCTGATTCTGTGATAATCAGGGTGGGCTAAACATTCGCTATATTAGAAACCATGCATGTGTCCCCAGACCTCGTTTTCCTCCCTAGGTCTGGTTTTCAGAATGCTGGTGATAAACTAAGCCTGATTTATTATATGTCCATCCTGTATGGGAAAAGACTGTAACTCTAGGTATCTCTGGTCAACCTTAAGAGATATAGCAGGGGGCTATTACTGGTTGGCGTCCATCTCCCATATGGAGGGACATGGGTTCGATCCCCGGGACCTCCTGGTAAAAATTTAAAAAATATATAGAAGGTGCGTGGGCCGCCAGGCCCTGTGCGCGGGCGCACCACCAGTTCCCGCGAGCCACACAGCAAGATGATGACATAATAGGAGAGTGACACAAGGGAGAGGCAAGATGAGACGCACCGAAAAACCAGCAACTAAGGTTGCGTGGGCAGGATGCCTCTCTCCTACATCAGAGATTCCAAGGATTGAATCCCAGTGAAGACAGGAGGAGAAGGATGAGAAGAGAGGGCAGAAAATGGACACAGAGTTGCCCAGCGAATGGACACAGAAACAGCAAAAACGGGGGGGAGGGGGAAGGGGTGTAAAAAAAAAAAAAAAAAATAAATAAATAACGAGCTCTAAGTTTCCCAGCTCAAACAAAAGAAACATAATTTGTGATTCGTGAAGCGCTCCATATTTTTATCATTTGCAATTAATGTGCGACACTAATGAAGAATGTTTATGTGGGAGGGTGTGGGAGGTGGGACATATGGGAATCCCTATATTTTTTTGGGTAACATTTATGTAATCTAAGTATCTTTTAAAAAAAGTTTTTTTTTTAAATTTATTATTAAAAAAAACAATTTGTGTATATTGTTGACATAAAGTTGGTATCAAAGCAAATGAGATGGTTACATATTTGGGATATTAAATTTAAGCTTCACCATAACTACAAAGAAAATATCAGAGACTATGCAAGCACATAGAGACAGAAATTAGAGTACAGGTTGCCAGGGGAAGGGAGCAAGGGAAATGAGGAATCATGCATAGTGAGTGTAGGGTTTCTGTTTGGGAGATGGAGAAGTTGGGGAAGTTTCAGTAATGGAAACAATATTGTGAATGTGATTAATCCCATCGAATGGTATGCTTGGGGGTGGTTGAGATAGGAAAGTTTATATTGTATATATGTTCCCACAATTTTTTTAAAAAGTCAAGCAGCTGAAGAGACAATGACAGTTAAATGTAACACATGATCCTGGATAGGATCGAGCAAAGGAGAAGAAAAGGTTCAAAGGGACATTATTAGGACGTATGAAAAAATTGGAATATAGATTGTAAGCTTTACATCATTAAATTTCTTGAACTTTATAACTGTGCTTATAGTGGTTGCATAAGTGAATAGCCTTGTTCTTAGGAAATGTACGTGACAGCATTAAGTGTTCAAGGAGCTTGATATATTAATATACAACCTACATTCAAGTGTTCAGAAAATGGATTGACAGGCAAGTAGGAAGGTGGAAGATAACTAGAACGATATGGCAAATGAGGCAAAATGTAAGATTGTGGATCTGAGTATTTGGAGGGATGGGGTATGTTGGAGTTCTCTGCATGGATGAGGTTTGTATAATTTTTTTTAACTGTCCCGTGAAGTTGAAAGTATTTCAAAATAATTTTTTTTTTTAAGTGATAACATAAAAATCAGATCTCCTAGAAAAATATAGCTTTCTTTATCAGTTACTATTGCTCCATAACAAATTATCACAACACTTTGCAGATGAAAAGACTTAAAGACCAGGGATGGAGCTGGAAGCATCTGGGTGCCTGCTTACTCACATGTCAGTTGCCTTGGCTTGGGATGACATGAAAACTAAGGCTGCTGACCATGTGGAGTGGCTGCTGCACACATGGCAGCCTTCGGCAGTTGGATTTCTGCAAGGCTCTATGCACAGGTGTTCCAAGAAACAAGACAGAAACCTCATGGCCTTTTATGACCTAGCCTCAGAAGTCACATAGCATCATTACTGCAGTATTCTACTGGTTAAAACGGTCATAAGCTCTCCTAGGTTTAAGAGGAGGGCCATTAGACCCCACCTCTTAATAGGAAGAATATCAGAGAATTCATGGACACCATTGGCCACACATATTTACATTCCTCCCACATACAAAAACAAACAAACAAAAAACATTCCCCCATTCTAAAGATCCCCGAACCTCAAGATCCAGGATCTAAATCAAATATAGGTGCAGCCAGGCTCCTTCAGTTGTGGTTCCTCAGTTTCAGCTCTTTGAGTACTTGAAAATCTTCTACTGGGAGAGACTGGAGATGAGAAGTAGTTTTATTTTTGGACCCCATGAGTCTTGGTTCCTTTATACTTTCTCTAAATTTTGCTTGATAACTGACCAGTTCCTTTTTGTTAGATCATTTCTCTCAATCCCGTCTTACTACTGCAGCTAAAATAAACCATTGGCACTTTGAACATTCTTTTTGGAGATCTCCTTTAGCCAATCCACCAGTGCATTTGGTGTATTTTTCCAATTTTTTTGTCATCACAGGCAACAGAATTGCTGCCCCTTAGATGTCAAGGATCAGTGTCTTCCCTCCTTCTGTGTAACTCCTCCCTGTCCTGTCCTCCATCAGCCGTGTCTAGACCATCCCACCTCTACTTATCCTGATCGCAAAGCTAGTGCGCTGTCTTTTAGGTTTTTTACGGTGGCATCCTACTTTGAGGTCCCGATTTTTGTATTAGTATTGTTCTTTTAAATCACCACAAAACGTAGTGGTGTAAAGCGGCGAACTGGAACGTCTAAAGACTGAGATCGTCAGGGTGCCTGCACAGGGCCTTTCTGCGTGGCCTAGTGTCCTCGCAGATGGCGGCTTCAGGGTGGCCACGCGTGGGGGTAGCTCAGGGCTCCAGGCTTAAGCAGCTACTCCAGCCGAGAGTGGGGGCGTCTCGTCTCCGTCTATTACTTACCGTCACTGCTGCTGTACCCTCTTGGTTGAAGCAGTCAGAGCCTGCCTGGATACAAAGGAAGGGGACAGGTGGAGTATCACAGAATTTCTCATCTGGCAAGTTAATCAAGAAGGCAAAGAAATTTAATATATTTCATTGTTATTCCTAATCTTTCAGTTGTATGAGTTCGATTTTTTATTTATTTATTTATTTTTAATATACTTTTGGTTTTTATTTTTTTACCGGGAGGTCCCGGGTATCGAACCCGGGTCCCTCCATATGGGAGACGGACGCCCAACCATTTGAGCCACATCCGTCCCCCTGGATTTTTTAAAAACCTTTTAAAGATCACTTTATAAAGCAAATATTTTTTATAGATATTATGAATATACCTACAGGTTCAGGTTTGTTTTTTTTTTTTTTTTTTACCAGGAGGTATCAGGGATCGAACCCTGGTCTCTCCATATGGTAGACGGACGCCGAACCTCTTGAGCCACGTCCGTTTCCCCAGGTTCAGGTTTTAAAAATAACATAGGGAAGCGGCTGTGGCTCAATCAGTAGGGCTCCCATTTACCATATGGGAGGCCCCGGGTTCGGTTCCCGGGGCCTCCTGGTGAAGGCAGGCCCGCCCGCATGGCGTGGTTAGCTGCCCCAGCGAGCACAAGCAGCAAGGGGGGGATAAATGAATGAATAAATAAATAAAATCTTTAAAAAAAAAATAAAAATAACATATTAACAAGTGAGGACTTAACATGGCCTGGGATAAAAATTCATGATAGTATCACATACATTTTTCAAATGTGTGTATCTCAAGTAGCTTAGATGAATGTAAAGCTCATACTTCTAGTGAGTAATGATAGATGATTCAAAAAGTGGCTCTAGTGGAGATGAAAACTGATATTAAAGTACCTGTGAAGAGTTTGGATGCAATTGTTTCAATAAATAAAATTAGGGAAACACAATACTTCTAAAACTAATACTTTTAAACTCAGTTATAAGCAGATAGACTTTTGACTATTTCATCTGTATACTTGAAAGTTTATTCAAGTTAAAAAAATTTTTAGATCTTCTCAATTGGAAAGACAAATACACGGTTTCCTTTATAATAAAGCATATAAGCCATTAAAAATGTAATAAAAATAGTATTATCTGGTATCAGTATATAGCACTGTCCGTTATTTTTTCCATCAGAGGGTCCTAGAATGATTTTTACTTTTTAAAATAATTAGATTAAGTTTCTCAGGTTTTTTAGGTTTTCTTTTTGCTATTACTTGTAAAATCTCTTTTTTAAATGCCTTTACGAAGAAAACTTACTCCCCCCCCCCACTTTTATTCTAGTAACATACAACCTAAAATTTCTCCTTTTAACCACATTCAGCTCACTTTTAAGTTTCCTTTAAAATTTAAGTTAAAAGGCTTTCATATATGGTTAAATTAATCTAGAAACGTATTCTACAAAATGAGTATTTCTTGGAAGCAATATGCACAGTAAATCCAAGTCTTTCTACATGTTTTCTCATTCGGGTTTTTCATAGGTTTTCAACAAATTAAAAACTATTTCCTCATTTTTTCTATCAGGAAGCCATTGTTAATCTTTTTTTTCTTTTAAGTTTCTGTAATCTTTGAGAGTCTTCTTTTTAAACATAGAGAGGTTGACTTAACTGTTTTTGAGATCTTGCCCAAATGATCTAATGTGTCTGCACCACCCTCATTTTAAAAGCCCTTACAGCACTAGGAATACAATATATAAAGAAAAATTGATATATTGTGTAAAAGTGTTTTTAACAACATAAAATGATAAATAAGTAAAAAGAGTTAATATAAACAAAGGTATTCAAATGAAAGCTTATAATGGTTATTTTTAAAATATTATAAAAAACAGATATGCCAGTCTATTAATCTGATATAATATATTCATTTTTGTACGTGCATAACCTGATAATCAGCATGCTTAATATTTTTAGAAGTGTTTCGTAACACTTGTGATTTACTGAAATTTGATACACTATGGAAATTTATGAATTAAATATGATAAAATTTTACTTAATAATCATATACAAAATAATTTTCTTGGCTAAACTTTTTTTACCTAATGTATTCGTTTTGGCTTGTTTTAATCAGGAAGAATAAAATGTTTGTCTTTACAGTAGAAGTTTTTGTTTTAATGACAGTATTAAGATCCATAAATCTTTTGTAATAAAATTTTTTGGGGTTGGTAGTTTCAGAATATTCTGGGTTTGTTTTGCCATAGTTTTGTCATTGTTTCTGTCATTCATTGTTGAAGGTATTTTATTTTCTGAAGTATTACTCCAACTCATAAAAACTGTGCCTAAATTAAGTATAGCAATAGTGCACTCAAACCAGAGGTTTCAGGCGTCTCCAACTATTAAACTGCCCTAGGGAAACAAAATAGACAAGACAAACGGCATTTTTTCCGTAAGTTATATCCGCCCAAGAACCAGTACCACATATACATTTCACTCTTTTACTTTTGCTCATTGAGTTTTTATGCCCAAAGAGCCAATGAGCATAAACTCTAAGCTATCACAAATTGTTTTCCTACACAATTATAATCTGGGTGTCATTAACCCCATTTCATAGGCACCTTTTCGTAAATTAATATGGTTTCCGGTTTAAGGTTGAAGCTTGTACCATCATATAGCTGTTCTACTTTGTTTAGCCATTTCCCTTTTTCGTTCACTTCTGTAGCTTTTCTGCAATTAGAAAAAAAGGGACCACAAAAACATCACTTGGATCACCCCTCAGTAGTACCTAGGAGAAACTATTCTTTCACAAAAGAAGAGGTGAGACAGATTGATCTGGAGAACCAGAGGCTTTTGAAAGAACTGTCCAGACAGGCTGAAAAACCAGGAAGCAAAGGTGCAATTCCTAGAAGATCAACTGGCCATCCTCCTAAGTTATATCACAGTGCTCTCAACAGGCAGAGAGAACAACAAAGGATTGAAAGAGAAAACTTGGTAAGTAACTGACGTCTTTTAGTCATCAAAGAAAATGCATTTGTACTGACTTGTAACGCCCAATTCAGGAAACCACATTAGCCAATTTTTAACGCTTAAATATATAAAAGCAGGTATTGTGTTATATACAAGGTATCTATGGCATGAAATACAAAAGCTACGAACCAGGAATGTACAAGAATGTATTTTTTATCCAGTGAACTATAATTTAAGGGACTATTACAGGAAAACATTGAAAGCTGTATTATTTGCTTGACCAGATCAGTGGAATTTCTACAGCAATTGCTGGAAATGGTATCCAAGAGTCAGATAAAGGATATCTTTAGTGAAGTATTCAATCACTAGTTATATCTGTTTCACTTTATTGCATCCTTGAACGCTAAAATAGATTATATACCATTTGTTGATTGATTCTTACTAAATGCCAGGCATCGTTCTAAGTGTCTTTCATATATTAGCTTACTGAATCCTCACAATTCTTTCAGGTAGGTACTGTTTTCAGGTACATCTCACAGATGAAAGAAGTGAAGCCTAGAGAGGTTAACTCCTTAGCGCAAGGACACAGAGCTAGTGAGTGGTTGAACCAGAATTTTAAAGCCAGTTGATCTGGCTATAGAATCTTTCATCTTAAAATGAAATTAAACACTTAATGAGCCCATAAATTCGGAGCTAAAATAATTGATAAAGCTATTAAAATTACTGAAACAGTTTGCAAAATTAATGCTTACTGTGTTTGATCACCAGTATAGTCCTATTTAATCAAGTACTTACCTGAACAACTCTTAATACATTTCTTTATTACCATCACTAACACGAGCTGCGAAGCTGGGGTTGTATATTTACCGAAAAATGGCAAAGTCTTAAACTCTTAAGGAGGTTTACTGTAATGCATGTGGTAAGGAATAGGTAAGAAAGCAAGTTGGAATGAGGCTGGTGGGTCGTGAGCTAACGATAGCTCTCTGCATATCATTCTAGCAATATTCAAGATTCATCTTTTATGAATATTTGAAATCCCTCTGTCTCAAACATTTGGATTTACTTTTGAAAAGCTGAAGCCATTAATGTCCGGCGCTATTCTATATAGGAATAAGCAGAAAACTATCAGCAGTTTCTTCTTAGAGCTTTTATCATCCCCCAAATCAGTTGTATATTTCAGCTGTTTTAATAAACACTAGGCAGAAAACTACTGCTGTCTTATTCTTTCTATTTTATATACTCAGTAATTTTTATATGTGAGCAATAATTTTCACCATTTGATTGTATGATCTTGTGCTCTAGAACAGTAGAAACATGATGCACACCACATGTATAATTTTATATTTTCTAGTAGCCACATTAAAAAGGTCAAAAGAAACAGGTAAAATTAATTTTAATAATTTTATGTATCTTAATATATATAAAATATTATTTCAACATGTAATCAATATAAAAAGGTGATGAGATATTTTACATTATTTTTTGGTACTTAGTCTTCAAACTCTGGCATGTATTTCATAATTAAAGCACCTCTAAATTTGGACTAGCCACATTTCAAGTGTTCTGTAGCCATATGTGTGTAGTGGCCTTGTACAGTGCAGCTCTGGAATCAAAAACTAATTCAAACAGTAATGAAAAAAGTAATTTAAAGCTAAGTAGGAAAATAATAAAGCATTACTATGTTATTGTGGAAAAAGCTAGTCTTCCAAATTTATGTTTAATTCTTTAGTCTCTAAATCAAAATTAAGTTCCTTCTGTAACCTTTTTAAAACCTTACTTTGGTATTCCCATTATTCTTCATAATGACTTTGGTTATTTTTCCTATTTTAATAAAATGATACTGTAAATTTTCTTTGAAATTGTGTGTTAAACTTGCCTTTTAATTGAAGAATGGTTAACATCCTTAAAATACCATCTTCCTAGCCAGAAATATGGTATTGTCTTTCCACTTATTCAAGCCTTGTTGTATTCTACCTTAGTGGATTTTTGTGTGGTTTTCCTCAAAACTATATATTGTTGTGCTATTATGCATGAAATTTTTTTATTACATTTTCTAACTGGTTACTTCTGGTATATTTGTATGTTTATTTTATTTTTATTTTTTTAATTTTAAAAAAAAGATACTTAGATTACATAAAGGTTACACAAAAAATATAGGGATTCCCATATACCCCACCTCCCACACCTCTCACAGCCTCCCACATAAACATCCTTCATTAGTGTGGCACATTAATTGCATCTGATAAACACATCCTGGGGCTCTGCCACTAAGCATGGACCATAGTTCACATTGTAGACCCCACTCTCTCCCACACAGTTCTGCATGTTATATGATGATATAAAATGGCCTATATCTGTCTTTTCAGTGTCATTCAGAACAATTCCCAAGTCCCAAAAAAAGCCCCTGTATTACAACTGCTTTTCCCTCTCTCTGCCCCCAGAGCCTCCAGTGGCCACTGGCTCCACCACAATGTTGTAATTTCTTCCTCTGCTTGAATCACAATAAGTCTATAGCAGAATACCAGTAAGTCCACTCTAGTCCATAGCTCTTCCCCCCATCCTGAGGAGTCTAGGATGGTGAGGTCCTCTCCACCTCCAAGTGAGAGGGGGTTTGTATGTTTATTTTATAACCAGCCACCTACCAAGTTCTTGTTTAGAACCATATTGATTCTAATTGTTCTTCAATATGAGCCGATAAGCTTTTTTTTTTTTTTTAATAAACTTTATTTCAAACTTCAGAAAATAACAGACAAAAGACAGCTTAACAAATTATAGAAGCATTAGCTGATAAGCTTTTTAATCTATTTCCTAGGCTGTTTATATGTATGTGCATACACACAAACACTTTTGAAGTTATTTCTGTGTCAATTGTACCTCACAAGCAGTTTCCATTTCTTTTTAATTTTTATGAAAAAAAAATAAATTTTTTTTCATAAAATTTAATTTTAATTTATGAGCAAATTTCATTTGCTCTAGCTCCAATGACAGAAACAGATGTGGGTGGTTAACAGGCATGATAATATAGCAATTCTCTTCCAGAACTCTTATCAGCTTGTTAGCAATTCAGAAACTTTACACTGAGATAACTCAGAAAAGAAAAGTAATGTTGTGCAGAGAAGGTAGAAAAGGGCAGAGATACTGTGTAACACGAGTCCTGATCAGGAATTTGAAGCATACTGCTGTTTTGTCTTTCTGGTGATGTTTGGGTCCTCCTTACGTGGTACAGTAGGCAAACGCTACCCTTCTCTCCCATTAGACATTACATCCAAACAAAAGCCAAGGGAGTAATAAAGCAAAATTTATTTTGTCCAGTATAGGGTGCGCTTGGTCCATATTGACTCAATTATATTAGAACTTTATTAAAAAGGTACTAATATTTTTTAATTAGAGTTTTTAGATTACAGAAAAATCATGTAAAAAAAACATGAGTTTTGAAATATCTCTTTATCTTTATGTGAACATAATATGAATCCTGTTTTTCTGAAAGAGCATAGGAATATTCTTCACAGAAGGAAAGGAGCTTAATAAGGACACTTAGTTTATAGTTTCACTTTATTTACCCTCTAAGAAGAAATAAGATTATTTCATTCTTTGAAATATATGTCAGTTTCTGCAGCTGTGAATGAAGGTACCGGGCAGAGAGGAGGAGATTGAAAAGGAATGGAGTAGATAGGGTGTAATTTGAAGCCAGGCCAGGGAAGAATTAAGATTCCTGCAGGAATGTATCAGGATTAGAACCTAGAACGCAAATGAAGGAGTTAACTTTTTTTTTTTTTTTCATTTTTTGTTTTCTAAGATTTTATGCATGTATATAGTACTCACTAGATATTTTTAAATACAGAGAAATGCAAATTGAGAATAAAGTAGATCATAATCTACCCACTCAGGGATTCCTGTGTTGAGATATTTTAAAAATAGGAATAAATGCATGTGTAACTTAGAAAATTCAGACAGTTCTTAAAAACATTAAATAAATAAAATCCTCCCACCCTCCTCTGCTGGCCTCTGCTGGGTAATTTCGGAACCTTTACATAGAATGTGAAAGTTATTAAATGGAGAGTATGTTGTCATGAAAATGCAGACTTATAGGAAGTCTCATATCTAATATGCGTATTAGTCAGTACCTTTGTTCTCAGGTCTTGAAATCGTCCTGAATCTCCCTCTTCTCTGGTGCTCATCTGTGGTCTCATTCCTTAAAAGAGCTAACGGTACCTCAGGAAGGTTCCAGCCGTGAGATGTGAAGAGCAGTCCTCCTGGTTCCACTTGTTGGAATCTTTAATGTCCTCGCAAGTCTTTGCTTCCTCTCATACTTAGAAACAGTAAAGCAACTCTCCTCTGCCAGCAACTGCAGAAATGGTTGACACGTCTGTCCCTTCCTTCATTTTAACCTTTCTATTAAAAGGCAGAATTCAGGCTGAGTTAATTTTCTTTCCAAATAGAATATTTCCTGGATATAAAAGAAATATTTGGACAGACTACTTGGATTCATTATTAGAATCTGATTTCATAAAACATAAATTGGAATATAAATTAGACATTTTTACCATTTTTCAAATCATTAAATAGATAATTAATGCTTGCTTGTTATGAGCTGTATAAGGCATTGGGAAGAATGTAAGGAAAATATAAAATACTGCTCCAACTGTCATTTATAACTTAGCTGAAAACATCATACTATTGTACATCAAACAATTAGAAAATAATACAAAGCACTATTAATGATAATATTAATATTTACTTAATAAACTTTTACTACATGCCAGGTACTGTTTGAGAACTTTACATACCTTGTTTGACTTAACTACTCAAAACCCACTTTTTATTAATTTCCCTTTCAAATAATTTGACCAAAGTCACGCAGCCAGTTGCAGAGCCAGGATTTAAACCCAAGTCTTTCTGGAGAGAGAGCTTAAATTCTTTTTTTTTTTTTTTTTTTTTTAAATCACTGTACTCTTTTATAAGTGTTACAGCATTTTGAACTGTCATTTCTAAGTTTTACCTAAGAGTTCTAAATTGATTAGTCAGTTGAAGTGTATATGCCTTTGATTTTAGAGTTTACACTATTTTGTTATTGTTTATACAAGCAAGAGAGAGTTCTCTCTCAAGTAATTCCATAAACTTTTTTTTTTTTTAATGGTCAAAAAACTGATATTTAGAATTAGCCAACTGGACTCAGTTTAGATGATCCCAATTTTGTTGACAACATCCAAAGCATCATAGTCAGGAGCCTGTTGAACACATGCCTCTTTCCCCCCATCAGGCCTGATAGGGCTCAGCCTTGGCCACATCAAGGCCATAGAGCGTCTTCACATCTTGTCTGATCTGCTGCTTGGCCTATGACGCACACAATGAACACAAGCGTGCTGCTGTCTTCAGACGGCCTCATGGCTGACCCAGTGGTCGGGGGAGCTGGGTGATGGCACACGGTCAAGCTTGTTTCCCCTGGGGGCGCGTTTCCCAGGCTATTTGGGCTGTTTCTTGAGACGCAGCATCTTAGGCCGCCAGGAGGTGGGTGATGGGCGCATCTTTTTTTTGTGGCTGTGGACGCCATTTGGTACTGCCTTCTTGGCTTTCAAAGCCTTTGCTTTGGCTTCGGCTTTGGGAGGGCCAGGGGTCTTCCTTCTTTGCTTTTGGCACCATCTTGTGAAAAGGGTTCCACAAGCTTTTGCCTAACTTGTTAGGTTCGTATGATAGACAGACTGATAGAAGGCACGGCGCCACGTGATTTGGAGAGGCGAGCCCAATCATTTCTCTTTTTTTCCCTCCTAAATTTCTGTGAGTAGACGTGATAATTGACATCAGAACTACAGAATGGCTTCACATTTTATCTTTTTTTGTTGTTTTTTTAATTTAACTTTATTTGTACATTTAATAATTGAAAATATAAACAATTAAAAACTAAAAAGTAAACACAGATGAATAAGTATATACATTTCTCAATTAAATGTAAGGATACATATAAATTTTTTTGTTTTGTTTTGTTTCAAACAATATGTTACACAATATATTTGGTTCATAGTAACGCATTCATACAGTATTTGTCCTTTTGTGTCTGGCTTGCTTCACTCAACCTAATGTCCTCCAGGTTCATCCATGTTGCCATATGCTTTACGACTTCATTTCTTCTTACAGCTGAATAATATTCCATCATGTGAATAGACCACAGTTTGTTTATCCATTCGTCTGTTGATGGACACCTGGGTTGTTTCCAACTTTTGGCAATGGTGAATAATGTGGCTATGAACATCGGTGTGCAGATGTCTGTTCGTGTCACTGCTCTCAGTTCTCCTGGGTATATACCCAGTAGTGGTATTGCAGGGTCACGTGGCAAGTCTATATTCAACTTCTTTAGGAACTGCCAAACAGTCCTCCGTAGTGGCTGAACCATTCTGCATTCCCACCAACAGTGAAGAAGTGTTCCTGTCTCTCCACATCCTCTCCAACACTTGTAGTTCTCTGTCTTTTTCATAGTGGCCATTCTGATAGGTGTGAAATGATATCTCATTGTAGTTTTGATTTGCATTTCCCTAATCATGAGTGATGTTGAGCATTTCTTCATGTGTTTTTTTGCCATTTATATTTCTTCTTCGGAGAAATGTCTTTTCAAGTCTTTCGCCCATTTTTTAATTGGGTCATTTGTCTTTTTTTTTATTTTTACATTTTTTTTTTCTTTTTTTTTTTCTTTTTTTTTAAGGATTTATTTATTTATTTACTTTTATCCATTTTTACACCCCTTCCCCCTCCCCCCCCCGTTTTTGCTGTTTCTGTGTCCATTCGCTGGGAAACTCTGTGTCCATTTTCTGCCCTCTCTTCTCATCCTTCTCCTCCTGTCTTCACTGGGATTCAATCCTTGGAATCTCTGATGTAGGAGAGAGGCATCCTGCCCGCACAACCTTAGTTGCTGGTTTTTCGGTGCGTCTCATCTTGCCTCTCCCTTGTGTCACTCTCCTATTATGTCATCATCTTGCTGTGTGGCTCGCGGGAACTGGTGGTGCGCCCGCGCACAGGGCCTGGCGGCCCACGCACCTTCTATATATTTTTTAAATTTTTACCAGGAGGTCCCGGGGATTGAACCCAGGTCCCTCCATATGGGAGATGGAAGCCAACCAGATATAGCCCCCTGCTATATCTCTTAAGGTTGACAAGAGATACCTAGAGTTACAGTCTTTTCCCATACACGATGGACATATAATAAATCAGGCTTAGTTTATCACCAGCATTCTAAAAACCAGACCTAGGGAGGAAAACTAGGTCTGGGGACACATGCATGGTTTCTAATATAGCGAATGTTTAGCCCACCCTGATTATCACAGAATCAGGACAGTGAGAATATTCGCAGGGTCATTTGTCTTTTTATTGTTGAGTTGTAACATCTCTTTATATATACTGGATATTAAGTCTTTATCAGATATGTGATTTCCAAATATTTTTTCCCATTGAGTTGGCTGCCTTTTCACCCTTCTGACAAAAGTCCTGTGAGGTGCAAAAGTGTTGAATTTTGAGGAGGTTCCATTTATCTATTTTTTCTTTTGTTGCACGTGCTTTGGGTGTAAGGTCCAAGAAACCACCACCTACTACAAGGTCTTGAAGATGTTTCCCTACATTTTCTTCTAGTAGTTTTATGGTCCTGGCTTTTATATTTAGATCTTTGATCCATTTTGAGTTGATTCTTGTATAGGGAGTGAGATAGGGGTCCTCTTTCATTCTTTTGGTTATAGATATCCAGTTCTCCCAATACCATTTGTTGAAGAGACTGTTTTTTCCCATCAGTGTGGGCTTGGTAGGTTTGTCAAAAACCAGTTGACTGTATAGGTGAGGGTTTATTTCTGGGTTCTCAATTCTATTCCACTGATCGATATGTCTATCTTTATGCCAGTACCATGCTGTTTTGACCACTGTAGCTTTGTAATATGTTTCAAGGTCAGGCAGTGAAATTCCTCCCACATTGCTCTTCTTTTTTAGAATACTTTTGGCTATTCGGGTGCACTTACCCTTCCAGATGAATTTGGTAATTGCCTTCTCTAATTCTGTAAAGTAAGCTGTTTGGATTTTGATTGGTATTGCATTGAATCTGTAAATCAGTTTGGGCAAGATTGACATCTTCACGATATTTATTCTTCCAATCCATGAACACGGAATGTCTTTCCATTTGTTTAGGTCTTTTTTAATTTCTTTTAGCATTGTTTTTGTAGTTTTCTGCATATAGGTCTTGTACTTCCTTGGTTAAATTAACTCCTAGGTATTTGAGTCTTTTTGTTGCTATTGAAAATGGAATTTTCTTCCTGATGTCCTCCTCAGATCGTTCAGTACTAGTGTAAAAAAACATTACTGATTTTTTGCGTGTTGATCTTATATCCTGCCACTTTGCTGAACTCATTTATTAGTTCAAGTAGCTTTGTTGTGGATACTTCAGGATTTTCTAAATACAGGATCATGTCATCTGCAAACAGTAAGAGTTTTACTTCCTCTTTTCCTATTTGGACGCCTTTAATTTTTTTGTCTTGTCTAATTGCCCTCACTAGAACTTCTAGTACAATGTTGAATAACAATGGTGACAGTGGGCATCCTTGTCTTGTTCCTGATCTTAGAGGGAAAGCTTTCAACTATTCCCCATTGAGTATGATGTTGGCTATGGGTTTTTCATATATGCCTTTTATCATATTGAGGAATTTTCCTTTTATTCCTATCTTTTGAAGTATTTTTATCAAAAAAGGATGTTGGATTTTGTTGAATGCCTTTTCTGCATCTATTGAGATGATCATGTGGTTTTTTTCCTTCAATTTGTTAATGTGGTGTATTACATTGATTGATTTTCTTATGTTGAACCAGCGTTGCATACCAGGAATAAATCCCACTTGGTTGTGATGTATAAGTCTTTTTTTTTTTTAAAGATTTTATTTATTTATTCATTTATCCCCCCCTTGCTGCTTGTGCTCGCTGGGTCAGCTAACCACGCCGTGCAGGCGGGCTTGCCTTCACCAGGAGGCCCCGGGAACCGAACCCGGGGCCTCCCATATGGTAAACGGGAGCCCTACTGATTGAGCCACAGCCGCTTCCCTGTATAAGTCTTTTGATATGCTGTTGGATTCGATCTGCAAGTATTTTGTTGAGAATTTTTGCATCTGTGTTCGTGAGAGAGATTGGTCTGTAATTTTCTTTTCTTGTGGAATCTCTATCTGGCTTTGGTATTAGGGTGATGTTGGCTTCATAAAATGTGTTGGGTAATTTTCCCTCCTCTTCAATTTTTTGGAAGAGTTTAAACAGGATTGGTGTTAATTCTTTTAGAAATGCTTGGTAGAACTCCCCTGTGAAGCCATCTGGTCCTGGACTTTTCTTTGCTGGGAGATTTTTGATGACGGATTCAATCTCCTTAATTGTGATTGGTTTGTTAAGTTCTTGTATCTCTTGTAGCATCAGTGTAGGTTGGTTATGAGTTTCTAGAAATTTGTCCATTTCATCCGGGTTGTCTGGTTTGTTGGCATATAGTTTCTCATAATATCCTCTTAGGATTCTTTTTATTTCTGTGAGGTCATTTGTAATTTCTCCCCTTTCATTTCTGATTGTATTTATTTGCATCTTCTCTCTTTTTTTCTTTGTTTTTCTAGCTAGGGGTTTCTCAATTTTATTGATCTTCTCAAAGAACCAGCTTTTGGTTTTGTTGATTTTCTCTATTGCTTTTCTGTTCTCATTTTCATTTATTTCTGCTCTAATCTTTATTATTTCTTTCCTTCTGCTTGCTTTGGGACTGGTTTGCTGTTCTTTTTCTAGTTTCTTTCGTTCAGTTAAATCTTTGAGTTTAGCTCTTGTTTTTTAATACAGGGATTTAGGGCTATAAATTTCCCTCTCAAGACTGCCTTCGCTGTGTCCCGTAAGTTTTGATATATTGTGTTCTCATTTTCATTTGTCTCAATATATTTACTGATTTCACTTGCAATTTCTTCTTTGACCCACCAAATATTTAGGAATGTGTTGTTCAGTCTCCACACATTTGCAAATTTCCCTTTTTCCTGTCTGTTATTGATTTCTAGTTTCATTCCATTATGATCTGAGAAGGTGCTTTGTATAATTTCAGTCTTCTTAATATTTATTGAGAGCTGAATTGTGACCTAACATGTGGTCTATCCTGGAGAAAGATCCATGGGCACTTGAGAAGAATGTATAACCTGCTGAGTTTAGATGCAGTGTTCTGTATATGTCTGTTAGGTCTAACTTGTTTATCATACTGTTCACGTTCTCTGTTTCCTTGTTGATCTTCTGTTTAGTTGTTCTGTCTAATGATGTGAGTGGGGTGTTGAAGTCTCCGACGATTATTGTAGAGATGTCTATTTCTCCCTTCAGTTTTGCCAGAGTTTATCTCATATATTTTGGGGCACCCTGGTTAGGTGCGTAGATATTTATGACTGTTATATCTTCCTGGAGGATCATCCCTTTTATTAATATATAATGGCCTTCCACATCTCTTACCACATTTTTGCATTTAAAGTCTGTTTTGTCTGATATTAATATAGCTACCCCTGCTCTTTTCTGTTTACCATTCGCGTGGAGTATCTTTTTCCAACCTTTTACTCTCAGCCGGCTTGTATCCTTGGGTCTGAGGTGAGTTTCTTGTAAGCAGCATATGGATGGCTCATGTTTTTTTATCCATTCTGTCAGCCTGTATCTTTTGATTGGGGAATTTAATCCATTCACATTCAATGATATTACTGAAAACGCACTATTTATTTCCTCCATTTTATTCTTTGGTTTTCATATGTCATCTTATTTTTGTCTTTCTTTTTACTCTTTTGGTTATCCTTTCTGCTTTTCTTTCTTCTATACTCTCCTCCAAGCCTCTCTCTCTCCTGTCTTTTTCTTTCAGGTTCTAAGGCTTCCTTTAATATTTCCTGCAAAGGTGGTTTCTTTTTTGCAAACTCTCTTAGTTTCTGTTTGTTTGTGAATACTGTATATTCACCTTCATATTTGAAGGACAGTTTTTCTGGATAAAGAATTCTCGGCTGGCAGTTTTTCTCTTTCAGTTTCCTAATTGTATCATACCACTGTCTTCTCGCCTCCATGGTTTCTGAAGAGAAATCTGCACTAAGTCTTACTGGACGTCCTTTGTACGTGATCGTTTGCTTCTCTCTTGCTGCTCTGAGAATTTTCTCTTTATTTTTTACATTTGACATTCTGAATAGTAGGTGTCTTGGCATAGGTCTATTTGGATTTATTCTTACTGGGGTATGGTGTGGTTCTTGGACATGTAAGTTGATTTCTTTTGTGAGAGTTGGGAAATTTTCAGCTCTTATTTCCTCAAATACTCTTTCTGCCCCTTTTCCTTTCTCTTCCCCTTCTGGAACTCCCATGACACGCATGTTGTTGCTTTTTGTGTTGTCATTCAACTCTCTGAGCCCCTGCTCAATTTTTTTCCATTCTTTTCTCTCTTCAATTTTAGCTGCTCTGTCTTCAGTATCACTTATTCTTTCTTCTTTCATTTCGAGTCTGCTCTTGTATGCCTCAAATGTGTTTTGTTTTTTTTGTTTTGTTTTTTTTTTTAAAGATTTTATTTATTCACCCATATACCCCCCCCCCCCTTGCTGCTTGTGCTCACTGGCTCAGCCAACCACGCCGTGCGGGCGGGCCTGCCTTCACCAGGAGGCCCCGGGAACCGAACCCGGGGCCTCCCATATGGTAAACGGGAGCCCCACTGATTGAGCCACAGCCGCTTCCCTCAAATGTGTTTTTGACTTCACCTATTGTGTCTTTCATTCCCATGAACTCCGTTACTTTTCTGTTCAGGATTTCAAATTCTTCTTTGCGTTCGCTCAATGTCTTCTTCATGTCATTTGTCTCTTTAACTATATTGTCTTTCATTTCATTAATTTGGTTTTGGAAATTTGTGCTCATCTCAGTGATTAGTTCTCTCAAATTCTGCCTCTCTTCTGGGACTTTGCTGTATTCCTTTTCTTGAGCCATGTCTTCTATTTTCTTAGTATGGCTCATAATGTTTTGCTGGTGCTTAGGCATCTGGTTAGTTTGTATTTTACTTAGATGCTCTATCTCTTTCTCTTTTATGGGGTTTTAGTGACAGGAGGCTGTGAGTTACCACCGCTCTTTGATTTTTGGCTCAACCTTGATTGTTAGGATTGTTCTGCTGGTTGCTCAAAACTGGGCACTGGACCCAGTGATTGGTTGTAGAGTCGTTTCCTAGGGCCTTGGGCAGGGAGGCTATAGAGGCCAGGAAAAGCCTCTCTTACTTATTAATTTTCTTATATGCACTTCGTTGGTCTGCCAGGAGATGGCGCTTGTTGGCAGGTCTCAATTCAATGCCTGGCCGGAGCGTATTTGTTGTGACACAGACCAGATCAATGTGATGGAGCTTCCTGTCTGGGTGCTAGGAGCCCTGTGAGTCAAACTTTCTGAGACAGTTCTCCAGACTTCTCTCGTAGCGCCCCCCTTTTCCCAGCTAGGAAATATTTCCACCCCCCTCTGAGTCCTCAACAATAGTCCCTGTTAGTAGAGGAGGAGATTGGGAGGTTTGTATATCTTTAGCCCCTTGCAGGCTCCAAGGCAATGGCGCAGCCCCACCCGGCCTGGAAGGGCTCTCGGGACAGGGCAGACCAAACCTGGGAGTCCAAAGCAGGGTCAGCCCCAGGCTCTCTCTCCCCTCTCCCGAGGTGTCCTCAACAATTAGTCCAGGCTGGAAGAGAGGGAGGTTGGGAGGGTCGGATTTCTCCAGTCCTTTCCAGGCTCCCAGGGCAAACCTCCGTGTGGAAGGGTCCGTGGGGCTCTGCAGCCCAAATTTCAGGTCCGAACCTGAGTCAGCCTAAGGCTGTGTCCCTCTCTCTCCCCTTTCCGGGAGTGGCAGATCCCTGGAGCCCCCTTTGTCTGTGGTTGCAGGGGCCCGAGAATTCTAAAGAGTGTGGGGGAGGGTGCCGGAAGGAGCATGCTGGTTCCAACTCAGGGTTCTGTGGTCAGGATTTCCCTCTTCTGTCCCTCTCTCCTCTGGGTGGTGTGCAGCCTTCACCTGCTGTCCTAAACCCTGGAAGATCTATTTCGGGTTGTTTCAGCCTGTTCTCTAGCCTTTTTTCTGGAGAAGAGATTCCTGTGTCTTACTAGTCTGCCATCTTCCCGGAAGTTCCCACATTTTATCTTAGTATTAAATTATTTCAAAATTTATTTTGGTCATATTAGTTTTTTTCACATCTAATAATTATGCATTGCACTTTAAATTTAAAGAAAAACAATAACACCCATCCAAATGAATAAATATACTTAGGAAATTAAGGAAATTAAGAGTTTATCTAATAAATATTGAGGCTTCTATCAGCAGAGAAGCAAAATAGTAGGTTTTTTTTTTTTAAGGATTTATTTTATTTATTTATTTACCCGCCCCCTTTGCCACTTGTGCTCGCTGTGTCCACTCGCTGCGCGTTTTTCTGTGTCTGCTTGTCTGCCTTTGTTGCATCATCTTGCTGCACTAGCTCTCCGTGTTGCGCAAGCTGTCAGCTCTCCATGCTGGCCAGCTTCCCTTCACCAGGAGGTCCCAGAATTTGAACCCAGGGCCTCCCATATGGTAGACAGGAGCCCAATCACTTGAGCCACATCCACTTCCCAGTAGATTTTTTTTTTTTTTTTTCCCGGGAGGTCCCGGGTATCAAACCCGGGTCCCTCCATATGGGAGACGGACGCCCAACCATTTGAGCCACATCCGTCCCCCCCAGTAGATTTTTTAATTACCTAGATTGCTCAAGCAAATACCATGATATGGGTCAAGTTATTCAATGGGAAACTAATTCGCTCATAGTTCGAGGCTGGGAAAAAGTCCAAATCAAGGCATCATCAAGGAACAAGACTGTGGCGCTCTGGGGCTGGCTGCCAGTGATCCTTGTCCTTAGCTAGTCCCATTGCAATGACATGGTGGCGCCCTCTGGTCCCTCCCTCTCTTCCGGGCTCCGTTGGTGTTCAGCTTCTGGCTTCCTCTGGCTTCTGTCCCTGTGTCTGAGTTTCATTCTCCTATAAAGGGCTCCAGTAATAGGATCAAGACCCATCCTGACTGAGGTGGCCACGCCGTAACTGACGTCCGTTCCAGCCCTGCACAACTCATTTGGTAGTTAATAGGATAATCAGCGAATAATGCTGTGCCCTGGACGTTTCTTGCACAGCTGTAAACGGCAGGTAGAGAAGATAAAATATTAGGAGGTTTTGACATCTTGAGTTATACAGTGCCTCTGTATAAAAAGGAAAACAGTGTTCTAGTGGGACAGCCGTAAACTTTGCGCCAGTTGGGAGCATGCTCAAACCCTAACCCTAGTTGAGTAAGGCTTCACTGAGGAGCTGAGGAAGGGCTCCAGACAAGGGGCCGTGGGCCTCCGCCTGCATTTGCACCGCTGTGTTTGTCTCGGGCCCCATGTGTTTCTGCAACACCGTCCTCCTCTTCCTGTGCTAACAGCACTTCCCCGGGACGTTTGCCTCCACCTGCCGCTGCCTGTCCCTGCTCTGCCACTACTCAGGAGCACTGCTGGGGGAACCGATAAGAGCAAGACTCAAGTTAAGGAAGAAGGAAAACTTGTCCTGTGGTGGAACTGTGGAGGCTTATTCTCTTATGTGAATCTTAGTGTAAAAGAGCACTCTCTTTTCAAGTAAAGAGCAACTTTAAATCAATAAAGTAATAAAACACAACTATGGATCACTTCTCCAATTCACTTGGTCTACCTAATCCTCCTTTCTCAACAATGCTTGTAGAAATCAAACATTCTGATTTATTAATAAAATTAGAAACTACATTTGACAGGATTACTGAATCATATTAAGAAAATTCATGGTATTGGGTACTGTGTTGCCTTGGCTAGTTGTTTATATATCCTTTAAGCGCTTTACATTCCATAGTACTGATTTTCAAACTACTTAATAGCACAGACCTTTTTTCCAAACTAATTTTTATGCAGAATCCTCAGCATATGAAACATATGTAGAAACTAGATGTGGGAGGCCTGAGGGCTAGCCCACCTGGCCCTTCCTCAGTGTCCTGGCAGTCCTCAGGGCACTCCTGAGGGTAACAGATTAACAACCACTGCTCTATAATACACATGTATAGAATGGAGCAGCTTAAATATGTTGTGGTCACTCCTAGGGTTGAACACTTGGCTCTTGGCATTATAACTCCCATTATGTCATTTCTATTGGAAAATCAGATTTAATGTATTTCAGGGTACAGTACCTCTCCTAAGATTGTAACCTGACATTAGGGGAGAGATGGCCTATAATGAGTTTTTTTTTCCTTAAAGATTTATTTTATTTCTCTCTCCCCTCCCCCCCCCATTGTTTGTGCTCACTGTCTACTCTCTGGGTCTGTTTGTTGTGTACTCATCTTCTTTTTAGGAGGCACCGGGAACTGAACCTGGGACCTCCCATGTGGGAGGGAGGCACCCAACTGCTTGAGCCACATCCTCTTCCCTATAATGAGCTTTTAAAATCATAGAGGTTTTGGTTAACTGTAGGATAGGAGAAAACCCTTATATTTTTCTGAAAGTATTATTTGAACTATTTTTTTTATGTGGTAGGTCAGGAATGACTTAAAATCTTTTCTACTTCAATCAATTTCAGGTTCTAGAAAGTATTTGCCTTTATAAAAACTATTGCTATTTAACATTGATTTTCAAATTCATTGTCTTTAATGAAGGCTTTATTGAAAAGGCTTGAAGCTGTGAAACCAACAGTTGGTATGAAACGCTCGGAACAACTGATGGACTATCATCGCAACATGGGTTATCTCAACTCATCGCCAGCCTCAAGACAAGTGAGGTCTACTCTTGGCCAATATAGCCCACTAAGTAAGCATATTCAAGATTGTTTTGTACTTGTTTGTATCTTTGATCCTTTTATTTTTCTTTTTTAAGATTTATTCTGCCCGCCCCCCCTTTGTTTGCACTTGCTGTCTGCTCTCCGTGTCTGTTTGTTGTGTGCTCTCTGTGTCTGCTCTTCTTTTATTAGAGGCACCAGGAACCGAACCCAGGACCTCCCATGTGGGAGGGAGGTGCCCAATTGCTTGAGCCGCATCCACTCCCTGCTTATTGTGTCTCCCATTGTGTTTCCTTGTTGTGACCTCATCACATCATCTTGTTGCTTCATCTTGCTATGTCAGCCCACTCTTCGGCTCACTGTCTTGTTCGGCTTCTTTAGGAGGCACTGGGAACCAAACCTGGGACCTCCCCCACCGGCCCCCATGTGGTAGGCTGGCACCCAACTGCTTGAGCCACATCCACTTCCCAGATCCTTTTATTTTTTAAATGTAACTTCTTATGATAGAGTTTGAAAAAGCTAAGTTATGGATTGCATTCTATCATTTTTCACAGGTATGCTTTGTTTTATTTATGTTCACTTAATTTCAGGTTTTATTTACAACACAAATGGCAGCATAGGAAGTAAACCAGTAGATAAAACAATTGGAAATAGTAGTAGTTTCTTAGATAATGGAGGGGGGACCTTAATTTCAATACATTTATTAAAGGAAGAAATGAATAATTGTGCTGTTAAAAGTTTCTAAAACATTCCCGCTAGCAGTTAAGGATTATTGCTACTATCTTCCAGCTCCTCTGTGTGCTTTCTTCCTTACTGGGAAACTAAAAGAGAAGTTAGCAGCCTGTAGACTGATCAGATGTGACTAACTCTTAAAGCTTGATACACACCTTAGCCCGTAGTATCTCCAGAGTCACCACCTAGTGCTGGAGAATGCAGTATACAGAAAGGCCAGACGTCTTCCTTCATAGAAGTCATGTATGTGCTCTCGACTCCAAAAACAGAAAGTTAAACTACTTTTACTGCCACAAATTCCCACTGCCCATGTGAGTCTTAAACACTCAAATGACTAGTAATTCCATTCATTCACTCTACAAACATTCCTTGGTATAGGCACTGAGGTGGGCTCTTACTCCAGTAAGCCATATTTAGTATAATGCCTTGACTGGTCAGTTATTTGTTGAATGAATGTGTACATGGTTATACAAAGCTTTTTTTCACTTGAATCATTTGAGAGGCTTTTTTTTTTAACAAACCAATTTTTTTTTTTTTTTTTAGATTTTATTTATTTATTCATTTATCCCCCCCTTGCTGCTTGTGCTCACTGGGTCAGCCAACCACGCCGTGTGGGTGGGCCTGCCCTCACCAGGAGGCCCCGGGAACCGAACCCAGGGCCTCCCATATGGTAAACGGGAGCCCTACTGATTGAGCCACAGCCGCGTCCCAAACCAATTTTATTGATACATATTATTAAAGCATAAATCCATCCAAAGTGTACAGTCAGTGGTGTTTGGTATAATCACAGAGTTGTGCATTCATCACCTCAGTCATTCCCAGAGCATTTTCATTATTCTGATAATAATACTACTAAAAAACCAAACAAACAAAACTCATCACCTCTCAGTCTGTTTAAGAGGCTTTTAAAAACATTTATTCCCACCTAAATCTATTGAATCAAAATCCCCTAGTGTGGAGTCTGGGAATGTTTATTATTTTTTTAATTCCACAGGGAATTCTG
Source organism: Tolypeutes matacus (assembly GCA_026826555.1). Lineage (NCBI taxonomy): Eukaryota > Metazoa > Chordata > Mammalia > Cingulata > Chlamyphoridae > Tolypeutes > Tolypeutes matacus. The sequence goes on from JAKSZT010053830.1 coordinate 30,527,097, forward strand.
AAGTGGTGGTCGAGAATCATCACATTAGGCTGTTAAACACACATGTGGCATAGGAGGAAAAACTAGTCTAGACTTAAAATTAGGAGAAGTTTATCAGATGGTGGTTTATGTATTGAGTTTAAATAATTCAAATTATTTCTTGTTCTCTGCATATTTTCAGGAGGAGCTTCCCGGACATCCAGTGCTACTAGCGGTCTCAGTTGTAAGAGTGAGCGATTGGTTTTTGACAAATCCAGCGGCCTTTTGCTAAGACCTAAGCCCCCTAATGTCCGTACAGCTTGGTTATAAAACTGTTTTTACTTTAAACATTGTTCATCCCGTTTTTACTGATGTGCTCTTGTATATTACTATACTTCTCTGTGCAAACATCTGTAATACTGCTCTAAGCAATTTAAGATCTACAGCAGTGAGTTGTAATTTATTGTAATTCAATGCAGCATTGTTTTCAAAAGGACAATTTAATGTAAAATCAGTGTTTCCTATAAGGATGTATTTATAGGGGATATCTGTGTATTTAATGAGAAGTAGGAGGATGCATGTGTAGGAACCGATTCAGCCACCATGCTGACCCAGCAGTGCTGATGGTGCCACTGCATGTTGTACCCAAGTCCTCATTTGTGTGTTTTCATTTTTTGTAAGCGTTAAACCATGAGCTTAGAGCCTCAATTTTACTGTGTTTTCTGATTGCTTCAGAACTTACGTGGTGTGATTCATAACTTGATTGTACAGTAGTTAAATGTTCTTACTTTGAAATAAGATCTTGAAGTTTGTTTTCATTGGTGGATTGATTTAGGTTTGATCAGCTGATTGAGAGAAACTTGTCCTAGGGCCATGCTTGTGATCCATGGGACAGATCTACTACTTCTGTAAAGTGCTGTGAGTTGGATCTTAGAAATGTGATCAACCATGCCACTCTTTCATGCTGTGAATATTAAAAAGTTCAACTTAGAAGCTCCACTTTTGTGTTTTCATAGATTCGGGTGAAGTACTACTAATAATTTTGAGAAACAAGGTAGGTTTTAGAGCTAACAGTAGGTTTTAGAGCTACAGTTGCATCATCAGCAAAAACAAGTATTTATCAAATCAGTAAAATAGCACCACCATTTTGAAGAGCAAAGAAACATGCTGAAGTGTGTCAGAACAGTGTTTTAAGTGATACTGTTAGCAAGTTGTGCTATGATTTAGGATTTTATGTATTGAGAGAAGATTTAGTAAAAGAAATGCATTGTCTCATAGTTTTAGAAATTCCAGCTAGTATTTGTAAGACTGAAAAAGAAAACAAAAATATTAATGATAAAGGTAAAAAAAAATCTCACATTTGTTGAGGCTACTGCTTTAAATATCAGCTACTTTGGTTTGGTTTGGTCTGGTTTTTTTGGTTGAGTGCCACGAATATCATTTTTGCCAGTCCCACATTTAAAGGGCTAGTAATCTAGTCAGCTTTCATAATGGAAATATTTTTCTGTCAATCTCTAGGCTTTTATTTCATACAATAAAATATGACATTGTGGCTGTAGCTGCTTCTGCTCTGCTGGTTATCTGTTTGCTCCTGACCTTTTCAGCAAAATCTCTACATTAAACGCCAAATCTCTTTTTTTTTTTAACAAGAATTTTTGATCTGTAGCCGAAATGTTGTAGCATATGTGCTGAACCTACTTTTCTTAACACCTTTGACAGTAAGCCAAACTATTTTACTAACCATCAATTAAAAACTCCTTGGTCTTAGTTTGTGTTACTAGACTTTGTTTAGGATAGAGTATGTGCAGAGTAGGCATAATGGGGTTAAAAAATTCATGTAATGCAACCTGTGATTTTTCTGCTGCTTTCTTTGGGCTATAATATTCATTAGATATTATTTGATGCTGTGTTCTGGTAAACAAGTTTTTACATCATTTAATGTTCTGCTTTATTTATAAGCTGTAGCTGTATATCTAAGCCAAGGTTTTTTTTATTTTTTAATTTTTTTTAACTTATTGCACTTTTAACATTCGTGTAGCAGCTTATCTTTTAGGAGAGTTAAGGTAATGCTGAATTTAAAACTCAACATTTGGACAACTGCCCAATGGTGAGATGGTTTTTTAAAATTTTTTTTTAAGTTTGATTTTTAAATTGATTTTTAAATTATAGATATGAAACCCTTTCTATTCATAATGGCATTAGTCTCTGAGAACATTTGTATGGTCTTTGTAGCCATATGTCAGGATAGAACACTTATAGTTTCATGGATAAAACTGTACTTTGATTTTAGATACAAATTTAATGCCTTTATAGTTTTTACTACCTTGAAAGGGAAAGTTCATCCAAGTATTACTCTTATCAGGGATTAAACTTGAAGTAAAAGTTGGGAAGAGCAACATTCTTTTATCTTTTTAAAACATAATGTATAATTCTGTTGTGTCATAGGTATTTATATATGATGAATATATATAGAAAGGTAGGAGTTGAAAGTGTGATATTCTCTGGTATACTTTGTAGTTGTTATGATTTAAGGGGCAGAGAAAGAATCCTCTTCATTTTTAAGAGCATAGGAGAGTGAAAGATTATCTAGCACTGCTGTGATTCTTGGTTCACTTGTGGTGTTTATACTTCAAAGATTTAAATTTGTAACTAGACATTATCCTCATCTGAGGTCTACAATTATTAGGCCGGATTATTATTGAGAGTTCTTTTCATATCTATCAGGTATTAAACTAATGTTGCCTCCTCTTTAATACATTCTGTGCAAGATTTTGAACTATTAAAATTATTTCCTGAGGGATAGCTGTTATCTCATACATTCCCTACTTCCTATTTTCAAGTTTCATAAAAAGCTTTCTTACACACTACTCAAAATAAAGTTTTCCGGTTTGCTTATAAATGTAGCGGAGTGCAGTTTTTTTTTTAACCTGTTAACCCATGTTCAAGATGGATATCTAGGCAATTTTAAAAGGTTATTGTGATGAATATGATTGTGTTTCTCATCTTCAGATTCAAATACTGCACAGTATGAAAAGTATTAAGAGCCATATAAAGTTGATGTCAGTTTGTTATATTTTAATAAAAACATAAAATAAGTTTTAATATCTTAAATGCCAAATTTTAACCTATAAATGATTGTATGCCATTCTTAGAAATGTGCTTAGTGCTGATGGCTACTTTAATTATTTCCGTGGATAAAGATTCGTAAGAAACTTAAAAATCAACATCCCTTTCTAATTTCCTGGGCATTACAATGTTTTTAGACATGTAAACTAGCTTGGTATAGAGAAGAAAGAAATAAAAGCATTAAAGATAATGGCATTTTGATCCTATGTCTGTCTCTAAAATGTGCTGTCTTGTTCTCACTTTAAAAATTACAGAAACTTTTATGTGCCTTACAGCGCTAAGAATTAGAATGAGATTAGAAGGAGGGCACCAGTTATTTATAACTTGGAAAATATAGCATTTACATGGGAAAGAGTTTGCCTAAAATCACATGCTTCTTTCTTGGCCAGCATTTTACTAAGCCACGTCATCTCATTTGTTCTGTAAAATTGCTGTGGCTGTACAATACAATGGATACCATTATCATAGTGTGTTAGGAGTGTTTTTTTCTTCTTCTAAAGCATCTATCCACATCCACATTTCATGTTATTATTTTTACTGTAACTAATAAGAAATGCTCTTTATAAATTTGTCGCTAAAACACCAATTTAGGAATATTTTTTTATGAGGAGTTAAGTAAAAACTGCCGTTGGCATAAAGCGCTGAATAGCTCCTGCGGACGCATATTTGAGCCTCAGTTATGAAGCTGGGGGTGCTTACAGCAAATAGGGTGACATTATGGCAGGGAAATTTATCTGGTTTTTAAATTCTGGTGACTGTATCCACTCAGCGATATTTCTGCAGCCACCATAATACAGCCGTGATGTTCTGTGGCCCTTTCAAAGTCCGCTTGGTAACTTGAGGTAGTTGCACTGTTTGTTCTAGGTCAGCGGTTCCTAATCTTTTGGGTTCCACGGACCCCTTTGCCAGTGAGGTGAAAACCAGGGGCCCTTACTAAGTCCACAGGACACTGTGTGTTCTCTAGTAGGTACATCACCCTGCACCAGCACGTCCCCACAGGAATGTTTTCCTGAATTTCAATTCAAGCTCACAGGCCCCTTGTTAAGAGCCCCTGTCCTACATGATGTTTTTGAGGTTCTGCTGCTTTACCAAGGAAAACTTAGGAGACGCCGTCATTTTATTATGGTTTAACCAGACAGTTTTTTTGTGTGTTTTGTTGTTTTGTTTTGTTTTGTTTTTTTAATGAACCTGCTCTTACTTGCACTATTATAAGATAGGAAAAGAATTTGAATAGTCACCAAAAGATAATTAAAAACTTATGGTTCCAAACTATTGTGGTGATAATCCTCACCAAGAAAACCCCCTTCGTGTTCATTTCAGAAATTTTGGAATTACAGCTGATCTCTGGAGTGTGCTCTGTTTTTCTTGATTTCGTTCTGTGTATATTTCGTGAAGAAAGTGTTCAGAATTAGGCAAATGTAAAGACTAATTCTACCGTTAATTTGAGCAGGTTTCATTGTGAGTTACGTTCATGGGAATGTGAGAGAGGTTTGGCCTTTGAGGTGACCGCCCATAACAAAGTGCCCTTTCCTAGATCTTTGTTTTTAACTGTTTACCGAGGAATCACAGAAATACAGCAAAGGGCACAAAGCATAAATGTACAGCTCACAGAGCACAAAGCAGACCCCTGGGCCACACCGGGCCTGCAAGAGCCCCGGAGCGCCCCCTGACCGCGGCCCCGGGGTCCAGCCAGCGTAGCCCTGGCGAGCGGAGCCGGAGCTTCAGGGACGGCGTCTGGCCTTCGTCGTTGGCGACATTGGTCCGCGTGGCTGTTGCGTGCCGCTCGATTCGTTTTCTTGGCTTGCTGCGCAGCATTCTGCTGTGTGAGATGCCGTGATGTGTGTGTGCATTCTGTGTTGGGGGCACTGGGGATGGTTCCTAGAGTTTGACTTCTAAATAATGCTACTGTGAAGATTTTTGTACATGGTCCCTGACTGACCTCTGCACGCATTTTGGCTGGGCATATGCCTAGAAATGGAATTGCTAGTAGTTAGGGCCACTTGTTTCCAGAGTATTGTACACTTTACTCTCCCACAGAAGTGTTCCTGGCGCCGTATGCTCACCGATATTTAGTGTCGGACTTTTTAAAGCTAACCATTCAGGTGGATATATAGTGGTATCTCATTGTGATTTCAATTACATTTTCCTGACTAATAATTGGATTTTGGCCATTGGTGTATCTTCTTTGGCGAAGTGCCTAGTCAGGCCTCTTGCCCATTTTTCTACTGGGTCAAATGTCTTCTTCTTATTGATTTGTAGGAGTGGTTATATATTCTGGGTAGGATGCAGCCCTGTTGTGATTTGTGTTCTGTTTTCTCCCAATTTGACTTTTCCCTCTCCAAATGGTGTCTCAACAGAAAATCTTAATTTTAATGTTGTCCAGTTTATCAATCTTTTCTTTTATGATTAATACTCCTTTTTCAATGTTGGATTTTATGTAATTTTCCTTTACCCAAGGTCCTGAAAGATATTCTGTATTATCTTCTGTAAGTTCTGCCTTTCACTTTCAGATATGCAGACCACCTGGCATTGTTAATTTTCCTTCCTTAGTTTTCCTGTTACCTTAACTGTTTCTTTCCAGTTTCATTCTTTGGATTTAATTTGCTATTATTTTTCTAACTGCACTGATTTTCAGCCTTCTTAAAAATGTGTTGAACGTTATAAATTTGTAAGCATAGCTTTAGCTCTTTCCCACAAGTTTTTTTTTTCCTTTTTTTTTTTTTACTTTATTTTGTACATTTAATAATTGAAAATATAAACAATTAAAAAGTAAACACAGATGAATAAGTATATACATTTCTCAATTAAATGTAATGATACATATAATTTTTTTTTTTTAATCAAACAATATGTTACACAATATATTTGGTTCATAGTAACGCATTCATACAGTATTTGTCCCTTTGTGTCTGGCTTGCTTCGCTCAGCATAATGTCCTCCAGGTTCATCCATGCTGTCATATGCTTTCTGACTTCATTTCTTCTTACAGCTGCATAATATTCCATCGTGTGAATAGACCACAGTTTGTTTATCCATTCATCTGTTGATGGACACCTGGGTTGTTTCCAATTTTTGGCAGTGGTGAATAATGTGGCTATGAACATCGGTGTGCAGATGTCTGTTCGTGTCACTGCTCTCAGTTCTTCTGGGTATATACCCAGTAGTGGTATTGCCGGGTCACGTGGCAAGTCTATATTCACTTTCTTTAGGAACTGCCAGACAGTCCTCCACAGTGGCTGTACCATCCTGCATTCCCACCAACAGTGAAGAAGTGTTCCTGTCTCTCCACATCCTCTCCAACACTTGTAGTTCTCTGTCTTTTTAATAGTGGCCATTCTGTTAGGTGTGAAATTATATCTCATTGTAGTTTTTTTTTTTTTACCGGGAGGTACTGGGGATCGAACCCCGGTCTCTCCATATGGTAGACGGACGCCGAACCTTTTGAGCCTGAGCCACATCCGTTTCCCTCTCATTGTAGTTTTGATTTGCATTTTCCTAATCATAAGTGATATTGAGCATTTCTTCATGTGTTTTTTTTTTTTGCCATTTGTATTTCTTCTTCGGAGAATGTCTATTCAAGTCTTTTGTCCATTTTTTTAATTGGGTCGTTTTTATTGTTGAGTTATAACATCTCTATATATCCTGGATATTAAGCCCTTATTAGATATGTGATTTCCCACAGGTTTTGATATGTGGTATTTTCTTTTAATCAAAATATTTTCAAATTTCCATGTGATTTACACTTTTTAACACATAGGCTCTTCGGACTATATTTTAATAGGATTTTTTAGTTATATTTGTGTTTTTGGTTTATGTGAAAATTATAGGAAAACTTAAAGCTCTAGATCAGGAGTGGCAAACTATAGCCTCCAGGCCAAATGAGCCCACAGCCTGTTTTCATTTGGCCCACGAGCTAAGAACAGCTGTTGAATTTTTTAGTTTTTGAGGAAAAAAAAAGAATATTCTGTGAAATTTGAAAGTTAAATGAAATTCAAATTTCAGTTCATAAAATGTTATGGAACAGAGGCACATTCATTTACGTCCTGTCCATGGCTGCTTTGTGCTGCAGTGGCAGAGCTGCGGGGGTGCCTCAGAGACCTCCTGGCCAGCAAAGCCACCTGTGATCTGGTACTTCACAGAAAAGGTCTGCTGGGCCTCGTTCTAGATACTTTGTCTTCCAAGCGAGATTTACTCTTCTGGCAGGCAGCAGGGGCCATAGCAATCTCAGCTCATCTTAATCCAAGCACGGGATCAAGAGAACATCCAGGTTGTCATCTGTGACTCAGAGGACCAGACACTCAGAGGGGGTCGCCTTTCAGGTCCCCAGCCCCAGACCTGGAGGGTCACCTGGGCTCCCCTTCCTTGACAGGCCCTGCACTCGTTTCATCCCTCTCTCCTGAGATGCTTTCAGAATCTTTTCAGTTCTTCAGCCTTTCAGCTGCCTTTTCCAAAATTGACAGACATCCTATGGGGAAACTTGGCCCCAAATATCAGACTCACTTCTTTTTTTTTTTTTTTTTTTTTAACAATTTATTGAAGTATAGCATTCATTCATGAACATACATAAACTGTAAGTGTTCAGTAAACATTGTGATCATACAAAACAAACATGCACAACCTCACACAGGCTCCCCCACATCACCCCCCCACACACAAACACCCTGCATTGTTGTGAAACATTTGTTAACAAATCACGAAAGAGCATCGTCAAAGTATTACTAACTATAGTCCGTGTCTTCCTCCCCTTTACATTTTTTTAAGGATTTATTTATTTATTTTCATCCATTTTTACACTCCCCCATCCCCCCCCCGCCACCAATTTTGCTGTTTCTGTATCCATTTGCTGTCCGTTTCCTGCCCTCTCTTCTCATCCTTCTCCTCCTGTCTTTACTGGGATTCGACCCTCGGAACCTCCGATGTGGGAGAGAGGCGTCCTACCGCCTGCGCCACCTTGGTTCCTGGTTTTTCGGTGCGTCTCGTCTTGTCTCTCCCTTGTGTCACTCTCCTGTTACGTCGTCATCTTGCTGCCTGGCTCCCAGGGCCTGATGGCTCACCCACTCACGGGGCCTGGTGGCCCACGCACCTTCTATATTTTTCTTTTTTTAGTTTTTACTGGGAGGTCCCAGGGGTCAAACCCAGGTCCCTCCACATGGGAGACAGACCCCCACCCACCCGCCACCCACCCAAGCCACATCTGTCCCCCTGCTGCACCTCTTAAGGTTGACCAAAGATACCCAAAGTTACAGTCTTTTCCCATACAGCATGGTCATATAATAACTCAGGCTTAGTTTATCACCAGCATTCTAAAAACCAGACCTAGGGAGAAAAACTAGGGTGGGGACACATGCATGGTTTCTAATATAGTGAATGTTTAGCCTGCCCTGATTATCACAATATCAGGACAGCGAGGATATTCACACCAGACTCCTATAAGTTTTCTTCTCCCAGATCTTTTCCCATGCCTTGTTAGCTCACTAGTGCCTTCAAGCAGATTTTTATTTAAAGTAGTTGGAACCCCTTTTCTAGCTGTTTTCAGACAGAGCGTTGGTGCACATTATCTAGTTTGGTAATATGGAAACCCTAGGTAGACCCTAAAATATTTGTTTTTCAAGATAATTCTTAGATCTTACAGTGAAACTCTTGCTAAATGAGTTGTTAATCCTGAACCTAAAGATGTTTAGGCGCGCGTCGCGTGAAGCAGCCCATTCTCTCCTCCTCCAGTGTGCCCCCCACAAGGACTGGGGCTGGTACCACTGTCCTTTTCCTTTAGTTGCCACTAGTGCAGAAGCCTCAGCGTGGTCACAGCCGCTTCCTCTTGCTCACCCCACCCCTTCGCCCTGCTCCAAGCCCCATTGCCACTGCCTACTTCAGTTGGCATCACTTCTCGCCTCCGTTGCTGCCTCCCTGCCTCCCAGTCCGTTCTCTACTCTGCTGCCAATGTGCTAAAATGGAAATCTGTACCTGTCACTCCCCTGCTTAGAATTCTCAGTGGCCCTCTGTTGTATGAAATCAAAGCTCTTCAGAAGAGCACACTAAGGGCCCCTTAGCGCTCAGTGTGGCCTCTCTCTAAGCCAAACTTGGCATATATGGAAGCAATAACCTGCCCCCAGTGTGGGACATGACTCCCGGGCACGAGCCTCCCTGCACCGAGGGATTGCTACCAAGTGCCGACAAGCAGTGCATCTGGGGGAAAAAAACCACCTTGACCAAAAGGGGGAAAAGCTAAAGACAAACAGTCTGTATGGCTAAGAGAATTCAAAGTGAGTTGGGATGCCATCCCAGCGGCAGCACTTATGCACATCTCAGCAGGATCTCTTTGACAGCCAAAGGAGATACGACCCCAAATAGCAACCCAAATAGCAAAGCTCGTCAGGGATATGGAGACATCCAGATACTATAGTCAGGGCAGGCAGCTCGAGAATTTGGCCCCTTGCCAGTGGGCCCTAATCTAGTATTTATGCTCCCCAGTGTGACTGAGTTAGACTCAGCTATGGTTTCCCTATGCATGACTCTTCTGTCCTTCTATTTGAACCTATAATTAGTACTAGTTGGTAGGTGTACGTCCAAGAGACTTAAATCTTTGGGCTGTCTATGTGCCAGCTGAGCCCTGAATCTCAACGGAGTTGCAACACCTACTCTCTGGTTCAGTGGACTCAGGACAATAACTGGGAGGAGAAGATGGACAAACAACATACCAAGGAACCGAGAGTGCCTACAACTGCAAGCAAGACAGTCCCATCCATTGGGTGTATGGGGTCAAAGCCCCCCTCAATGGTGGAGTAGGCATCACCATCCCAGAGTCCTCAGGATTGGGAAACAAACTATGGGCTAAAATAAACTCAGTAGTATTCTACTATAGTCTTATTGTGATTCTAGCCATGGAAGAAATACCATTGTTTTGGAGGCAGTGACCCATGGATGTTCTGGGGTTTGGGAGAGGGAAAAACAGGTGTAATCGGGGGGCATTTTCGGGACTTAGGAATCATCTGAATGACATTACAATGACAGATACAGGCCATTATATATCCGGCCATAACCTACAGAGTTAAATGGGAGAGAGTGTAAACTACAATGTAAACTATGATCCATGCTTAGTGGCCGTGCCCCAAAACGTGTTCATCAATCGCAATGAATGAACCACACTAATGAAGGATGTTGCTAGTGGGAAAATGAGGGAGGTGTGGGGAGTGGGGCATATGGGAATCCCCTTATAGACTCTCTAACATTTATGTAATCAAAGTATCTTTTTTTTTTTTTTCACACACTGAATATAAATTTTAATTATAAAACAAGAATATGAACAAAACATTTAAAAAGTAATCTCAATTATTTGGCAACTCATCACATTATTCAAAGCATCTTTTAAAAGATAAAAAAGTGGGGGGAAAAAAGATCCCTTGGAGAACTACTTGCAGGACATAGAATGCATCTTAGATTCCATACCCTCTGTGGCTTTGTAAGCCATTTATGCCCTCCATACTGCTCTTCTATCTAGCTAATTAGTGCCCACTATTTTTTTTAAAGATTTATTTATTTACATCTTCTGGCACCCCACCCCACCCCCTGTGACCTTTCACCACCCTCTGTGCTGGGACTCCCTGTCTCCTGTAGGTCATGGCACTGCACCCAGTCACTCACCTCCCACTCTCCTCTCAGCACCACCAGGGCGGGCACTGGTCAGTCTTTGTGGCTCCAGTACCTGACATCCTGCAAATGTGAGTCGAGGGGATCTGCCCACTCCCACGAGACATCTGAAAGCCTGGCTTAACCTCGTCACTACATGCTAAGTTTCCTTTCTTGCCAGATCCCAAGACCTTCTCTCTCTCTACTTCATTCTTTTAAACCCCTCTGCTGCAGCTGGCACTGTTAACGGTCTTTGGAATAATTCCCACTTGTCTCTGGTGACACAGAGGATCTCACTCCCTCATTCTCTAGCTTCTGCCTCTGATGACTTTCATTAGCATCTGCTAATATGTCTTCTCAGCCCCTAATGGGGACTCTTCTCCAAGGCTGTCTTGATCATCGTCTCTGTTTTTTTAACTCCGTTTATTGAATTTTAGTCCTTTTTACAAAAATCTATGTTTCCAAGTTTCTAGTCTTCTGTTCTCTACTGTATATAGTCCTCATGGTGGTTTGAAGGTGTGTGTACCCCAGAAAAGCATGTTCTTGAATCTAATCCATTCCTGTGGGTGGGGACCTTTCAGTGAGGCTGCTTCAGTTAAGGTGAGCCCACCTCATTCAGGATGGGTCTTCATAAACAGAATGAAATTCAAAGAAAGCCATGGAAGCAGGAAGCTGAAAGCCACGAAACCCAGAGGAGAAGAGAGAGACCAGGAGACGCCTCCGTGTGCCTTGCCATGTGGCAGAGGAGTCGAGGAGCACAAGTAGCTGGTCTTTGGGAAGAAAGCATTGCCTTGACGATGCCTTGATTTAGACATTTTCTTGGCCTCAAAACTGGAAACAAATTCCCATTGTTCAGGCCAGATCATTTCATGGAGTTTGCCTTAAGCAGTCGAGGAAACTGAAACATCCTTTTATTTTAAGGATGCTTCCGCCCTGAATGATTTTGCTGTTACCTCAAAATTTGTATGTACAAAATTGGAGTCACTGACTTTCCCAAGTGCTTTCTCTGGATGTCTGTTGCCAACAGGGTAATGTTATTTTTTTCTCAAACATTAATGTATAAATGTTGTCATTCTCATTGATTAACACTTTTCTTCAGTATATGTATCATGTCCTGTCCATTCTTCACAATCCAACACATCCCCCATTTTCACTGCCAAGCATGCTAATCCATACCTTTATCACATATCTGGACTACTAAAATAAGTTTTTAACTAGACAAAGGTTAGGAAGCACTGACTTAAGATTATATATCATGGGGAGCAGATGTAGCTCAAATGGTTGAGCATCTGCTTCCCATGTACAAGGTCGTGGGTTTGAGCCCCGTTACCTCCTGAAATAAAATTATATATTGTGTGGTTCGGTATTTAAATCATATGCTCTCATGTATTAACTTTAGGCTGTGTTTCACTTCCTAAATAGAGCAGAGCAGAGACCACATCATGCTTTTCTATCTGCTCCAGCATTCAGGCTAATGTGAAAGCAGTGTGTCACTCAGTATATTCCAAAGCAATTGCAAAAATTGGGAAACTAAGCTAAAGTCAACACATTTAAAGACACTCTAGTGAAGGGCTGTGTTTTAGTTAGCTAGGCTGCTGGGATTGCAGTATACCAGAAATGGGATGGCTGTTTACAATGGGGACTTATTATAAGTTTACAATTCTGAGGCTATGAAATGTCCAGATCAAGTCTTCCTCAGGTGATGCTTTTCTCCCCAAAGACTGGCTGCTGGTGATCCTGGACGGAGGCATCTGCTAGTCTCCCTTCTCTTCCAGGTTTTGTTGCTTTCAGCTCCTGACTTCCTCTAGCTTTCTCTCAGTCTGTCCCTGTGTAGTCATCCCGTTTATTAAGGGCTCCAATTAGAGGATTAGACCTACCCTGGGTCATGCCTTACTGATAGCTCTAATCAAAAGGTCCCGTTTACAAGAGGTTCACTCCCACAAGGGTGGATTCGCATGATTTTCTGGGATCTATAAAGGCCTCAAACTACCATAGGCTACAAAAATTAAAAATGAACACAGAGAACATATAAAATCATATCATACCAGTTGTTTTATGTGCAACACATAGGTAATCTTACTATAATGTACTTTAAAAGCTCTAATACTTTATCATGGGATTATTTTAAAATTCTGATATTCAGGAGAAAGAGAAGTAGAGATTTAAGGCATGATGCACTCTGTAAAATTTTATATAAGGACTTGAAAATTGAATACAGTGGTCTTAAATTGAACTTTGCCCTACTTCTCCTTTCATCCTTCACGTGGTCTGACCCCCTCATGCCTGCCCACTGCATTACTCTGCATGTTCAGCATTCCACCCAAACTGGAGGACTTACCTTTCTCCAGAAATTCTTCCATTTCTCTGAGTGCACTTTTTTAGAGGCACCTTTTCCTCCTCATCCATTCTTACATTCAATAAATACTGAGCACTTTCTAGGTTCCAAGGATATGGCAGTGAGAAAGAAAAGGCATTGCTTTGTGGCTCCCACTTTCCCTCCAGCCTTGCACATCGTAGGTGTTTGGTAAGTATCACCTTAACACAAGGTATCTCACATTTTACACAAAGTAAAATGGAATGGAAGCAGTTATCCAGCTTACTGGGGTTTTTTGGTTTTTTTTTTAGGTACCAAGGATTGAAACTGGGACACCCCATATGTGGGAAGCTGGCGCTCAACCACTGAGCTACACGGGCTCCCCTGAGTTGGTTTTTTGTTTGTTTTTTTTTTTTTAAAGATTTATTTATTTACTTTATCCATTTTAAACCCCCCCTTCCCCATTTGCTGTTTTGTGTCCATTCGCTGGGCAATTCTCTGTGTCTGTTTCCTGCCATCTCGTCTCATCCTCCTCCTCCAGTCTTCACCAGGATTCGATCCTGGAGACCTCCGATGTAGGAGAGAGGTATTCTGCCACCTGTGCCACCTCGATTCCTGGCTTCTGGAGCTTCCGGAGCATCTCTTCTTGTCTCTCCCCTGCGTCTCCTGTTAAGTCATCATCCTGCTGCATGGCTCCCGGGACCTGGCGGCTCACCAGCACACAGAGCCTGGCAGCCCGTGTGCCTTCTATATATATATATATATATATTTTTTTTTTTTTTTTTTTTACCGGGAGGTCCCAGGGATTGAACCCAGGTCTCTCCATATGGCAGACGGACACCCAACCATTTGAGCCACATCCGCACCCCCCCCAAGTTGGTTTTTTCATTTGTTTGCTTTTTTGTTTTTAGGAGGCTCTGGGGATCAAATCCACAACCTGCCATGTGGGAAGCAGGTGCTCAAACACTTTGGCCACATCTGCTCCCCTGAGATTTAAATACAAATAAGGCAATTATAAAAAAAAAACGTTATCCAATTATTACCATTATGGGATCAGTCCGGTGTCATCCTCCACAATTTCCTCATACATTTAAAAATAAAGTGGCTAAAAGATAGATGTTGATAGGTGAGGCTTTAAGGGAGAAAATACAAAGAAAACAAATGAAAAGGACTTTTTTGGGGGGAGTTGGCAGGAGGAGATTGCATTTAGGGAAAGAGCTTGTGGTAAAAGAGGGCTAAGGAGAAATTGCTGCTGGGGACACGCAAGCATCTGACATTCAATTCCAGTTGTTACCGTAATGTAACAAACGCCTCTCGGCTTCCCAGACCCCCAAGCGTGACAGACTGCACAGTGGTGGGTGCTGTGATGAGATGCCTCCCAGAGAGCGGCATTCATCAGAGCTGTAGGGGTTCCTGGTGCACGACGCAGCTGTAGCGAGAACCTGACTTGGCAGCTTCTTGAGACAAACCTTTGCTAAGCACCCTAGAGGAAGGCTTCACAGGGAAGAGGGGCCTGACGCTGGGCCACACGGAGAGTGTCGACAGTTCCACGCCAGGGAGGACAGAGTCAGAGACTAGAATTATTAGAGTTACGGAGGCCTGGGCTCCCCGCGCCCCACTAGCCTGGCCTGCTGTTAGCCTCCCTGTCAGCAACGGTTGGATGAAAAGATGATGCACCTGGAAGGCCCCTTACAACACACGCTTGTTACCTGGCCTTGAGGAGACAGTGTTTTTCTTTCTTTTAGCCCTCTTAGCCTTCTCCACTGGCAGAGATATCTACTAGATCAGGTCAGATGCAACCTTGCATGGGAAAACGGAGAGCGCTGGCTTTTTATTGGGTGTAGTGAGGGACCTGAATGCCCAGAAGGCACAGGACCCTCCCTGCAAGCCCTTCCCTCAGGAAGCTCACAGGACGCCCACCTGCCGTTGAGGTTGGGATGCAGGGACTCGGTGCCACCCAATCACTCAACATCTAGAGCTCCGTTAACTGTGACCGTGTGGTACTCTGCACCAAAAATGCTCAATTCCCAACTTGAAACTTTAATTATCTTTCTCTTGCTCACTAATCTATGAGAGCCAAATCCCAAACTGACTTTTCCCCTACGTCTTGATAAATTGTTACAGAAAAGAACTACTGGCAGATACTCTCTATACGCATGTATCTATATCTAGTTATTTTCCTCCAAGGCCCACCTCCTACCACTCCCCTCGGGGACTTACCTCTGTGCTTCTCCTAGTCCTACTCAACCAAGATTCGTTGTATCAAATATTACATTATTTAACAATGCCAATTCACTCTTCTTTCCCACTCCCATTTAAGCTTCCTTCAAGCTGGGTTCATGACTTTTTGTATCTTCCACAGAGCCTAATAAAAATGTGCTAGCTTGATAACTGGTTTTCAATGAACACGGTCCACTTGCTAGAAAATTCTAGGCATCACAATTCTCTAGAGGTACTAAGGCACTTCCTACTTATGTATAATTCCTGAAACTATGATATAAAGCTTTCAAAGAATCTCAGGATTCCTGAAAACTACATGAAAGTGCATAAAATAAAGTTGAATTATGGAAGCCACGATGCACTTCCACGCCTACGGCAACATCATCAGGATAAAAGAGAAACAGTGCAACACGGTATGAACTCATATTCAGCATAATATTTGACATTCAGAAGCCTGGCCACAGGATTATTAAATAAGTCATGCCAAAAAAAAAAAAAAAAAAACGCATTTATAATCCCATTTTAAATCCATTTAGCAATAAGAATTCAATAAAATAGAGAATGTGCATTAAGTAACCTTTATTGATGTTTCACATTCAGTTATTTTCTTCATTATCAGTTTTTCAGTTAATTGCACAAGTATGATAAGTTATTTTTTATTTGCTGTGGGCCTTTAAATGTAAAATAAATACAAAATACATTTGTGGTTTAATGCACACTCAGTGAAGCATTTTTTTCTGAGGTATTCCTTTCAGTCTGGTTCTATCCCAGATCTCTTTTCACTTCCCCTAGGAAAGGTCTATTGAATCACGCGAGGGCTCTGGAACCAGTGACCTTGAGCTTCAACTACACTAGACAAATTTCTTGATCTCATCATACAACACCAGCACAAAAGCACCACCCATGCCTCTCAACACATTGGACCAGGCGCCTTTGAAGAAAGCTTTGGCTCCTTCGTCTTTTGCAATCTTCCTCCAGCAGTCGATTGTCCCAGTGTACATAATATCAGCTGTGGAAGCAAATGTTGGTAAGGGTGGGGAGAGGCTTCTGCGGAAAGACATCTGAGTGCTGCCAGTTTTATATATTAGAGCCACTTGGGTCCTCAGCCCCAGCTCAGTGCACCACTCGCTAGACATCTTCCCTGCATATGCCATTCCCACTCCTCTACCTCAACAGCAAAGGAAGAATCCATTAACTGATGAATTCACAGAACCATCAAACCATAAGACAGGAGTGGAGTGCTAGGCTAGCTGGTCCCCGTTCTTATGGGTGAGCCTGCGACCTTGAACCGAATGACACTGCCAGCACAGCTGCAGTCAAGGGTTTCAACCTACAGAAGCTAAAACTTCTTTTGTCACAGCAGACTGCTTCAGGCCATCCTCACCCAACCTACGGACAACTTTGAAAACTATGGTGATGCAATATTAGTTTTAAATAAACTAGTTAATTGCTTTGTTATTTCCCTTGTTTCTACGCCCAGGGCCTAAGACCTCTATAACGCTAGGTCTGTGTCATTTCTTTAATAAAAAGGAAAACATTTTTTTTTAATCTAAAGAATATTTGAAAATTTAAGGGGAATTGTGTCTTTCTTCCTCAGTCCTTATCAAATCACCTTAACAGTTAATCTAGAACAACGGGGAATGAAAGGAGCAGTGGTCAGTGTTCTTGGGCAGAGGGTCCAAAGGCTTAGGAGCAGGTCCCAGGCTTACCCCCTTTCCGGCCGGACTGCATCATCATCCTACGGCGAACAGTGTCGAAGGGGTAGGACACCAGGCCTGCGACCGCCGTCACGGTCTGCGCGATCATCCAGCTCACGATGATGTGCACGTTCTTGGGGTCAGGCAGCATCCCTGCAGGCAGAGCCAAGAAACCAAAGCTGTGAGGCTTCCCCCTCAGGTCAGCAAGCGGGGTGGGAAGGAGGCCCCCGCACCTCCGCCTCCGAGCCCTCTGGGGACGCCTCCTCACAAATAAGCAGCCGAAAGGCGGTCCCGGAAAGCCAAGGTCCACTCAGGACACAGGGTGTGCGGAGTTTGTCCCAAGTTGCTCTAGTAACTGACCTAGCTGTGTCAAGAGGGAGCTGGGCTCCCCTTCTTCCTCTAAGCTTACCCCAAGGCCAGAGATTGTTTCAGGAGAGAGAGGCAGAGGGCAAGCCCTCACCCAGAAGCCCCACGTAGCCCCGGGACCAGGAAAAGACAGGAGGAAGCCCTCCGAGCTCCGGCCCCGCAGGAGCCCCTCACCCTTGGCAGTGTCGTAGACTCCGAAGTAGGCGGCCCTGTAGATGATGATGCCCTGGACTGACACGTTGAAGCCCTGGTAGAGGCCCCGCAGGCCATCCGATCTGAAGATCTTGGAGAGGCAGTTGCCCAGGCCACTGAACTCGCGCTGGGCTGCACCCTTGCCCACGTCGGCAGCCAGCCTGGTTCTCGCGAAGTCCAGCGGGTAGACAAAGCAGAGGGAGGTGGCCCCGGCTGCCCCGCCGGAGGCCAGGTTTCCAGCGAAGTAGCGCCAGAACTGCTTATGGCGGTCCACGCCGCCCAGGAAGATCTGCTTGTACTTGTCCTTGAAGGCGAAGTTGAGGGCTTGCGTGGGGAAGTAGCGGATCACGTTGGCCAGATTACCCCTCCAGAAGGAGAGGAAGCCCTGCTCCTTGGGGATCCGCACCACACAATCAATGATGCCTTTGTACTGCTTCTCGGCTGTGATCTGCTTGCTGGCATGCTGGACCTGAGGGGGACAGAGGAGGGACAGAAGGGAGAAGGCTTGTACTTCCTTACTTCCTTTTCACAAAAACTGTATGGGGAAAATATGGCAAATTGCTAATAGTTGGTAAATTTGGGTATCTAAATGGTATATGTTGAGGTATTGTTTTTGTATTATTTTTTAAACTTTTATGTAAGTGAAGTTTTTTTAAATAAAATTTTTAAAAAATATTTTTAAAAATGTATGAGGAAATCAAAGTCTCCTATCACTAGAACTTTATTGGGAGAGAGAGATGAATAAAGAAAGATCTCTGCCCCCAAAGGGCTCTTGACTTAATGGACATAATGGGCAAGAGATGACAATTCTTCAGTTCCATTGGAGAGGAGGATCTCTGAGCAGTTACTTTAACAGAGAAAGGAGAATAAATCCATTAGGTATTAGAGCCTGAAATAATTCAAGCAGATTATCTGAGTAATCAATCATTGATAGGTTTTCTGCTGTTGGTTAGCAATTTGTTGGGGTCTTTGTTGATAATTTTGGCTTAAAAGTACTGACTCCCAAATTGGGGTATTCCTCATTGAAATGTGGGCAGGTGGAGAAAAACCGTATGAGGAAGATGAGTCTAAGCTATTCGCGGGCCAGGCAGGGTAGGAGACATTTGGGGAGAGGATGAGTAAAACCATCTGAGTTTGTTCTGAAAATTGTATCTTAATCCCTCGAGCTAAGGTTTCCTTATCTATAAAACGGGGGGAAAAGACTACCTATTTTACAGAGGTTATATAAAGATAAATGAAATAATATTTACATCAGCCTATAGCGTAGTGCATGGCACACAGTAAGCGAGTTCTTAATAAGGGGTAATGATGATTATTTTGATGTTTTTATTGTAAAACGCGGAGCAGGTAGGAAAGCGCAAGGGCTACTGAAAACGACGAGGCGAGGCTGGCGTGCGCGGCCTCCGGGGAGCGCCGCGGCTGTCACGGGCGCAGGACCTAGCCCTGTAACCCGACCCGGGTGGGTGCCCATATTTGGACACGCGAAAGCGGGCGCCACCCGACACCAGGAATCTGGGCCGACGCTGGACCTGCCTCAGCAGAGGGCACCTTCCCCTTGGCGCGGGCCGGGCGCCGGGGCCTCGGCCTAGCGCAGACGCTCCCGCCGCGGCCCCGCCGCCCGCCTCGCCGCGCGCGCCCTGCCCGGCCCGCG
>JAKSZT010053830.1:30546643-30581181 GCA_026826555.1 Tolypeutes matacus
GCAGAGGGCATCGGGGGCGAAGGCGCTCGGGGAGGCAGGGCCGGGCCGGCGACGGCGCTCTCGGCTGGGGACGTTTAAAGGGCAAAGCGCTGCTATCTGTCCCGCGAGCGCAGGGCACACGGTGTCACCGCAGCACGCGGGCCGCTGCATTTAGAGCACAGGAGGCTGGGGCCGGCCGGCCTGGGGACGCACCGCGAGCGGGCGCGGGACCAGCTCCTGGCCGGGCGGCCCGCGCTGCTGTTAATTCTTCCCGCAGCGGAGCTCGCTGCCTGGATTCGGGACTCTTCAGAGCCGTGCGCTCTCGCAGATAAATTAAACCCTCCCGACTGAATCCCGGCCTCCCTCGATGCGTGATTGCCCCGCATAACCGGGCAGCCCGTTCAGTCGTTCATTCTGTTTCAAGTCTGTCTGTGCTTGGCACTCGGTGCCACCAGGAAACGCCAGGTGTGCGCGGCCACTGCTCCAGCAAGTGTGTGCGTGCGAGTTCTGTGCGTTTCTGGTCGGTCAGCCTGTCATGCTTCGACTACGGCAGCCCAGTGACTCTTAGGCAGGGACGTCGTGGACACTTCTTTCCTAGCCCCGAAGGGCTAACTTGCGCCCTGCTGCTCTCCGTGGAATGTCACTCAGGGCAGCCTTTCCTTCAGAGAAGCTGGCGACCAAGATATTAAGAGAATGTGGAATCCTTGTCTGCATTTGCCTCTTATAAACACCTGAGGCTGGGGGCACGTGCTATCTAGGCCTAAGACACGGGTGCAGTTGTTTTTTTTAACTCTAAACCCTTTGCACTCAATTCTCTGTGTCTCTTCATGCTTATTTGTACTTCTGACAAAGTTTATTCATTTTTTCACAAGCTTTTTTTTTTTTTTGGTACTTGCTGAATGAATGCAGGCACCGTGTGAGATGGTTATTGAGATGCAGCTGGGTGTCACCCTGAGTCTGCAGACTTTAGTAGAGCAGAGGCCACTGGTTGGGTGCCAGGACCACAAAAGGTATGTGTTTATCAAAGGTTGGGGCAGGCTGGAGCTCCGAAACCCAGCTGAGCCATATGGGAAACTGCGAAGTGGCCAGAGGTCAGAGCAGAAGGTTGAGAATTCAGAACGCAAAAACAAAGGCCATTTATACAATCATTCAACAAACACTTGTGAATTTGTTGTTTATGAGGGGCTAAGTTTGGCCCTGTCGATTTAATGTAAGTAAGATATGAATCAGTCCCCAAGAACCCTCCAATTCAGTAGGTGCAATAAACATACAACTTCACATACAGATTTCCATGGATCAAAAAGTCCACCTATTAGTCTACATATTTTTAATTATAATAGCATATTGTATTCCATCCTGTTAATGTATAGCACTTGCTTAAAGCATTTCATTTTAATTGTGCATTAGGGTTGTTTCATTATTAAAATTAATGCTGCTATAAACACACTTTTGCTCAAACTTTGTTTTCCCTTTTAAATTTTTTCCTTGTCATATGTCCCCAAAATAGAGTGGATAGACCAAATGTTTTTAAAGTTTTGTAGCTCCTGCTACATATTGACAAATTGTTTTTCAGAAATATGTAGTGCGCCAGCAATCTAGATGGAACTTTGTTTCCACAGACCCTCCTCCAATACTGCTTTGTAAAAAATAAAAAGCACTTTTAAGTTATTTATGCCATTTTATGAGTGCTAATTTGCATTTCTTAAATTGATATGAAACTATGTTTTCCATGTGAGTCAATTTAACCTGGAAAGGCTTTCCTCCTGTGGAAACTTTTAATCTTCCTTGACCACTTTTGGAGTAAAATCAGAAAATTGATATATATTTATATTTTCAATAATTCTTTAGCTATTTTTGGCTATAAATAAGTGTTGGGTATTTTCCATTTATTGCTTTCCTTTTTTTTTTTTTTAAGGTACCAGGGGCCAGGGATTGAACCCAGGACCTCATATGTGGGAAGCCAGCACTCAACCACTGAGCCATATCAGCTTTCCTGAGTTGGATTTTTCATTTGTTTTGCTTGTTTTTTTTTTTTTCCAGGAGGCACTGGGAACTGAATCTGAGACCTCCTATGTGGGAGGTAGGCACTCAACCACTCAAGCCACATCCACTCCCTTGCTTTCCTTTTGATATTTATTATTTTTTAAAACAATGTTAGACCAAATCTGTATTATGATGATATACTTCATGTTTTGATGTAAATATATCTCTGTTCCATGCCCTAATTTTTGGTCTAAGTTCCCTTATGTTTTCTGGTAATTATTTTTTAAATGTCTAACACTACATTACATATTTAAGGAGGTATGAATCCAAATTCATTTTTTTCTATCCCATTCTCCAGGTATCCCAATAGTAATTCTTAAGTAAATATTTCCTTCTCTCTGATTCTAGTTTGCCAATATTTAATAGCTTTAGTTTATGAAATCACCATAATCACCATACGATGGTGTAGCGGTTTCGTATTATTTATGAATTCCAAAAACAGATATTGGATTATGTTTGTAACCTGGTCTTTTCCTCTGGGTGTATTAGAGTGTATTGGATTCGGAGGTTTTACTTTTACTTGATTAAATAATGGTTAAGGCTTTGATTGGTCCATGTCAGTAGGATGCCCTTGGTGGGTGGGGACTCACAGAGAAACTGCTGCAGAGAAGGGAGGTTGGAGTTTTGAGCTAGAGCCAGGGAAGTGAACACACCGGAGAAGAACACAGAGACATAGAGATGGCTCCTTAGACACAGCAGAAGTCCCAGGGAAAGAAACAGAGCCCCAGGAATAGAGGAACCCAAGAAGCCTGAGCTCTTGACAGATGCCGGCAGCCATCTTACCCCAACACGTGACAACAGACTTTGGTAAGGGAAGTAACTTATGCTTTATGGCCTGGTACCTGTAAGCTTCCAGCCCAAATAAATAGTCTTTATAAAAGCCAACACATTTCTGGTATTTTGCATCAGCACCCCTTTGGATGACTACTACAAGATGGCTTGTTTATTTAATCATTATTCTTTAAAAAGAAAAACTTATTCTACAACCCATCTAAACAAATAAACTCTGTTTATTTGTCTGGATTTATTTTACTATCAATGTGTTCTATTATTTACACATCTATTATTAGACACTGCAATTTAAAATATTAAATTAATTAGCATATTAACTCAGGAAGTATTATCAGCCTTGTTACACTTAATTTTACCAATCAGAATCCTGATATTATATAAATGGGAGCTATATATCCTCCTTATTTCTCTCTAATTATCTTGTTATTTAGGGAGAGCTGTAGTTGGAATCCTTCACAAGTTTTTCCATAGAAACCCTTACACTTTCCTCTCCCTCCCTGGACTTTCTCAGAAAAGAGAGGCCTCAGATGCCCTTGCAGCGTGAGCTGCTTGCCATCACAAGACCCAGGTATCATTTACACAGGGAGGGGGAGAACGTGCAAGTACCCGCCAGCCCCTCAGTGGTTTTCTGCCAATGTGTGAATGGACAAGGCATCCGGGAGATGAGAGAAAACTGCTTTCACATGTGGCATGGTATCCTGGGGGTGAAGGGTTGGGAGTGAAGCAGCAGGGCTATGTGGAAATGAGGATAGGGTATTGAGCTACTCTCTTGGATTTTTTTTTTTTTTTTTTTAAGATTTTATTTATTTATTCATTTATCCCCCCCTTGCTGCTTGTGCTCGCTGGGTCAGCCAACCACGCCATGCGGGCGGGCCTGCCCTCACCAGGAGGCCCCGGGAACCGAACCCGGGGCCCCCCACATGGCAAACGGGAGCCCCACTGATTGAGGCACAGCCGCTTCCCTCTCTTGGATTTTTTAATAGGTACTTTTAAAGAATCACTCTCATTTACAAATTGGGAACAGGAAATGTATGCTACTAAAGAGTAAAAGTCAGAAGAAATAAAGAGAAACACATAAGGATTTGCTGATGGTGGTGACAACATGGTGCTTATGTGCAGGTGTCTGCCTAAGACTGTTAGGAATTAGAATGTACTGTTACTCTTTGTTCATGTGATAAATGTTAGCAGTAAGCAAGGAGAAATGAATCTGAAATTTTATTTTTTGATCATTTAAGGCCACATATGAATTGCTAAATTTTAATTAATCTCATTCATATTGATGTGTTGCTTCCAAAAGACAAGACCATGGGTGGATGGAGTGGAGTCCAGATGGAACAGGACTCATCCTGTCAAGATCATACCAGGTGAGTAAACAGGAAAAATTGCTAGGGGATCCTAGTCAGAATTATAGGCTAGGAGCCAAGGAATCAGATATAATGCCAGGTCCAAAGTGGTAAGACCAAGGTAAAAAAAAAACAAATGAGGGAAGAGCTGCTGATGACATGCAAAAGCCCATCTGTGGGCTTCCACAGCAGATGGTGAGAAGGTGGCTCCAGAACTTAGTCCTCCCATAAAAACACCTATTACACTATTAAACAACTATTTCAGGGAGCAGATGTGGCTCAAGTGGTTAAGTGCTGGCTTCCCACATGGGAGGTCCTGGATTCAGTCCCCAGTGCCTCCTAAAAGACAAGGAAAACAACAACAAGGAAACAAATGAAAAAACCAACTCAGGGGAGCTGATGTGGCTCAGTGGTTGAGCACTGATTTCCAACATATGAGATCCTGTTGAACCCTAAATTAGCCTACCCATAGGCCTTCATGGCAACCAGAGTAACGTAGAAAAGTTCCCCACTGTCTCCCAAGTGTCTTATCTGAAAAGCATACAACCTCCCCTCCCTTGAACAATCCTGCAAGGACATCTCAACCCTGCAGCTGTGCCCCAGGCTATCAGGGCATTCTGTGCAAACGCTAGCTAACTGCCAAAATCCGCTTCTGTTTATCCCGCTTGCTTGCAAACTGCGACAGCAACCCCCTATAAAAAGGAGCCATTTTAGAACCTGGGGGCTGCAGTTCTCTCCTGCATGAGAGGTGCTGCAGACGCCCGCGGGCTTAGCTCAATAAACTTCATAAAAGTGGTTAAAGTCTGAGTGTGGTCCATCTCCTGGGTTATAACATTTGGAGGCCCCAGCGGGATCCACCGCGAGGTCCCCCTTAATTGGGGTTGACCTCCTCAGACTAAGCGGGAAGTGCCTCCACTTCCTCGCCTTTGCTTTTGATTCGTGATCGGATTCGGACTAGGACGGTGGCCTCGAGGAATCTGGTAAGGGATTCTCCCTTTTGTGTTGGCTCCGGAGCATTTGTGGGGGCTGTTGCAGGCGGGACGCCGCGGTACTGCACTCCCCGAATCAGGGACGGGCGCCCTCTCCTGATTTTGGAAACCGTTAGGTTTCACTTTGGTATTTGCTGTGTGAGTGGGAGTGAGACTAGTCTCCAGTGTTTTGTTCGTTTGTCTGTCTATGTTCAGTGTTTCTTGGTGTTTTAACTGTTTCAACCCTGACAGGATGGGACAAGGAAAACCCACTCCGCGGACTCCTCTTGAATGCATTCTTGCTAATTTTTCTGATTTCTTTAAGAGATCCTGTGACTATGGGAAGCCAGCAGATCCAGGCTTCCTACGGACCCTCTGTGAACTTGAACGGCCAGCCTTCCGAATAGATTGGCCTTCGGAAGGCCCATTTGATTTATCTCTGTTGTTTGCTGTACGGTCTGTTGTTTATGGGGTTCCCCACACCGACCAGAGGGTTTATATAAATGTTTAGATTGACATTGTGCATGATAAAGTAGATTATATCCAGAAATGCCAGAAACCAGGGAAGGGGGATATGTATGCGAGGGTAGGCAGAAAAACCATTTTAGTAACTGCCCCGAAACCTCGAGGGGCACGGGGTCCCCCGGAAAAAAAGAAAGATGAGAAACCAGAGAAACAGAAACCCCATTTATATCCTGTTCTGCTGGGGGGAAACTGATGATATAGCTAAAAGCTTATTTGACCCCCCGCCTTGCCCAAGAACTCCCTCGTAGCAACAGGCCCCAGGGTGCTCGCCCCAAGGGGAAGTCCAGAGTCCTCCCCACACAAGAGGGGGATCTATCAGCCCCCTCCACCAGGGCCTGATTCTTCAGTGCCCCTGTTGCCGCTCAGGGAAGTTCCTCCTCAACCAGGGGCGCCTCCGGGCCATACTTGAATGATTTATGTCCCATTTTCCACCTCTGATCTCTATAATTGGAAACACCAGAACCCTCCTTTTTCAGAGGACCCCCAGAGGCTGATTTCGCTTTTAGAAACTATTTTCCACACTCATCAGCCTACCTGGGATGATTGTCAACAGATTTTACAGACTTTGTTCACTTCTGAGGAGAGAGAGGGAATCCATCGGGAGGCTGCTAAGATTATCTTGGGGAACAATGAGGGGGACTCCCAGACTAGGAGGGATGAATTAGAGGAATTACTCCCTTCGAGTCCTCCTCGTTGGAACCCTAACACTGATGCAGGGATGACAGCCTTGCGCCACTATCGCCAGTCTCTACTTAGGGGTCTAAGGGCTGCAGCTAAAAAGCCTACTAATTTAACTAAGGTTAGTGCAGTCATGCAGGGTAAGGACGAGTCCCCGGCCGCTTTCTTAGAGAGATTATTGGAGGCATATCGAATGTACACCCCCTTAGACCCAGAAGATGAAAATAACAGACGAATGGTAAACATGGCGTTGGTCTCTCAGTCGGCCCCAGATATTAGAAAAAAAAACTTCAAAAGCAAGAAGGGTTTGAAGGAAAAGCCAGAAGTGAATTGGTAGAAATAGCTCAGAAAGTTTTCCAAAATAGAGAAGATCCTATTTGGGAGCAGACCAAGCAGCTCTCACGAATCTTGCTGGCAGCACCAACCCAAAAACCCCATCCTTCCAAGGGACGGCCGGAGAGAGGAGACCTAAAGAAGAACCAATGTGCCTTTTGCAAGGGGATGGGGCACTGGAAAAAAGATTGTCCTAAGTTGATAGGCAGAAGGGCTCAGGAACCTAAGGAACCGGCCCGCCTCTTAGTAGAAACTGAAGATTGAGGGGGTCAGGGTTCCTTCGAGCTTGGCCCCCAGGAACTCATGATAAAGTTAACAGTCGAAGGGAAGCCAACTGAATTCCTAGTAGACACGGGGGCCACCTTTTCAGTTCTCCAAGAAACAACTGGGGAACTTTCATCCCAGAAGACTTCTATCATAGGGGCAACAGGAAAACCTAAATCTTACCCCTGAACTCAAGCCCAAATTACTAACTTAGGAAAGGGTACTATTACCCATTCCTTCTTAGTAATGCCAGAATGCCCATACCCCCTCTTAGGCCGAAACTTGCTGCAGAAATTAAAGGCAACCATTTCTTTTAAAGATGGGGAAACAATTTTGCAATTGGGAGATCAGCTCCCTCAATCAATTATGTTAACTGTCCCTATCTCCGAAAAATATATTCTATTTGAACAAGAGCCCAAGGGGGCTATAGAAGAAAGTTATATCCAGGAACTGCTTACTGAAATCCCCGGAGTCTGGGCAGAGAGCAACCCGCCAGGATTGGCTTTGCATCAACCTCCTATCATTGTGCAACTCATGCGTACTGCTCTCCCCATCCAAGTCAAACAATACCCTATACCTCAGAAGGCAAGGGAAGGCATAGCGAAACATATCAAGAGATTAAGAGAAGCGGGGATACTGACTCCCTGCCAATCACCCTGGAATACCCCCCTTTTACCAGTAAAAAAGACAGGGGCCGAAGATTATAGACCAGTACAGGACTGAGAGAAGTCAATAGGAGGGTTGAAACCATTCACCCCACTGTACCTAACCCTTATACCCTTCTGAGCTCTCTGCCTCCAGGACGGACTTTCTATTCTGTACTGGATCTGAAAGATGCCTTCTTCACCTTACCATTGGCCCCTCAGAGCCAACCCATCTTCGCCTTTGAGTGGACGGACCCCGAAGGGGGATTTTCAGGCCAGCTAACCTGGACTAGACTCCCACAAGGATTCAAGAATTCTCCAACCATCTTTGATGAAGCCCTGAGCCGAGACCTCCTGGGATTCAGGGAATCCCACCCTCAGGTACCTCTTTTGCAATATGTAGATAACCTTCTTCTTGCAGCAGCATCAGAAGAGGATTGCCTAATCGCCACCAAGGAACTGCTCTCTGAACTAGCACGCCTCGACTACCGGGTGTCCATGAACAAGGCTCAGATCTACGTGTAAAAAAGCCACATATTTGGGCTACCATCTGGAAGAAGGTAAGAGGACCCTATCTCTGGGACGGATAGAAGCTATCCTGAATATCCCAACTCCAACCACCAAGCGCCAGGTACGGGAATTCCTAGGGGCGTTAGGCTACTGCAAGCTTTGGATACTCGGGTTTGCTAAAATTGCAAAACCCTTATACGCCTGCACAGGCGGAAAGGACCCTAACTTTCATTGGACTCAGGAGGAAGAACAGGCCTTTATAGCCCTCAAGCAAGCCTTAGCCTCAGCCCCTGCCTTAGCCCTACCCGACATCACGAAACCTTTTCAGCTGTTTGTAGCTGAAAAGAAGGGGATTGCCAAAGGGGTCCTCACTCAAACCTTAGGGCCTTGGAAACGCCCAGTGGCCTATCTCTCCAAGCAACTAGACCCTGTAGCTGCAGGATGGCCATCATGCGTGAGAGCGATAGCTGCGACCGCCCTTCTTGTCAAGGGGGCACAGAAATTGACCTTGGGCCAGGACTTGCAGATTATTGGGGGCCACACCACTGAGGCCCTCCTTAGATCCCACCTGACTGTTGGATTTCAAATGTGCGTCTTACTCAATATCAGGTGCTGCTACTAAATCCCCCTCAAGTCACTTTCTCTAAGTCCATGGCTCTCAACCCAGCTACTCTGTTGCCAGATTCTAAATATGGAGAAATTGTCCACGATTGCCTGGACATTTTAGAGACTATCACTGGATCTAGACCTGACCTCCGGGACACTCCCCTAGAAAACCCAGACTACGAGCTTTATACTAATAGAAGCAGTTATCTGAAAGATGGACTGAGATATGCAGGCGCAGCAATAACCACGGAAAATCAAGTACTCGGGTCACAGGCCTTGCCCCAAGGAACCTCCGCTCAGAAAGCAGAACTAATTGCTCTGACCCAGGTGCTTCACTGGGCAAAAGATTTGAAGACCATCGCCAACTCAGAGGTAACCCGTTGCTCAGCATGCACTCAGGTCAACCCAGGGCCCCCAATCTCTCGCAGTGTAGGGGTCCGAATCAGAGGCCATGAACCAGGGGAACATTGGGAATTAGATTTTACTGAAATTGGAAAAAGCAAATACGGCTATAAATATCTCCTGGTCTTTATAGATACTTGCTCCGGATGGACTGAAGCTTTTGCCACCAAGCATGAGACTGCCAATGTAGTCGCCAGGCACCTCCTGACAGGAATCCTCCCACGATTTGGCTTACCCTTGGCGTTGGGGTCCGACAATGGCCCGGCTTTCATAGCCAAGATATCCAAAAGTCTAGCCGAGGCACTTAAAATAAACTGAAAATTACATTGCATTTACAGGCCTCAGAGCTCAGGACAGGTAGAGAGGATGAATAGGACTTTAAAGGAGACTTTAACTAAATTAAAATTGGAGATGAGAGAGTTGGGTAAGTCTTCTCCCTTTCGCCTTACTAAAAACCAGATGTACCCCTTATCTGAAACATTTAACCCCTTTTAAAATAATCTATGAAAAACCACCTCCCATAATCCCCAACTCCTAGCGCCATCACACCCATTGAACTTCTTTAGTAATTCTTTGCTAACTATGCTGGACTCTGTTTTCTCCCTTCTGAATGAAACTCAGCCGGCCATCTCCACTGAGTGTTGGCTCTGCGTCGATCCGGTACCATCATACTACGTGGGGATTGGTGCCAACCTGACGGGAGAAATGGCCCCCCGGAACGTCTCCTACACCGATGCCGACAACTTTGGGACTGGTATCCTGTCTGATTGTTCTCATCAGAGAAAACTCACCCTCAGCGATCTCCAAGGACAAGGGATCTGTTTCACCAGCGGCAGCTACTCCATAGACAACTCACCTTATAAAGACAATTGCCTGAACACTGTCCCCCTCACTGCTGCAGGATCCACTTGGACTTTAATCACCCCCAATGGTACCTGGTTTGCCTGCTCATCTGGTATCACCCGCTGTATTGCCCCTAGTAATGCTTCTGACCTATGTATTGGTGTTTATATCATTCCCCAGGTTTACCTATATGCTGGACCCTCAGGTACTGCCCACTTCCTAGCTCAGGATCAACATTTTAGACTACAGAAAAGGACTCCAATTCTAATCCCTATCTTAGCCACCTTAGGGATTGCAGGTTCAGCAGCCATAGGAGCTGGGGCCATGATTACCTCTGACATTGGTATTAGAAAACTTTCAGCTACTTTCTCTGCTGATGTCGCTCTCCTTCAGACCCAAGTACAATATCTTGAAAAACAAGTTAACTCCTTAGCAGAAGTAGCTACACAGAACAGAAGAGGACTAGATTTACTGTTTCTGAAACAGGGTGGCTTATGTGCCGCCCTCGGAGAAGCCTGCTGTTTTTATGTAAACCATTCAAAAATTATTAAACAATCAATGCAAGAACTACAAAAGAGACTCAGAGAGAGGGATCTAGAAGAACAATCCTCTGAGTCTTGGTTTCAGAACCTTTTCAATTGGTCTCCAAGGCTGACTACTTTAATTTCAGCCCTAATAGGCCCTCTCATACTGTTACTTTTGGGTCTCACTTGCGGACCTATCGTTATCAATAGGCTTGTAGCTTTTGTCAAGGACAGAGTCCAGTCGGTCAAACTAATGGTATTAGCCCAACCCTACCAACACCTGCCAACGACTGGAGACCACTATGATGAGTCAATGATTTGACCCACTAAGAAGAGAAGTGGGGAATGTTGAACCCTAAATTAGCCTGCCCATAGGCCTTCATGGCAACCAGAGTAACGTAGAAAAGAAAAGTTTCCCACTGTCTCCTAAGTGTCTTATCTGAAAAGCATACAACCTCCCCTCCTTTGAACAATCCTGCAAGGACATCTCAACCCTGCAGCTGTGCCCCAGGCTATCAGGGCATTCTGTGCAAACGCTAGCTAACTGCCAAAGTCCGCTTCTGTTTATCCCGCTTGCTTGCAAACTGCGACAGCAACCCCCTATAAAAAGGAGCCATTTTAGAACCTGGGGGCTGCAGTTCTCTCCTGCATGAGAGGTGCTGCAGACGCCCGCGGGCTTAGCTCAATAAACTTCATAAAAGTGGTTAAAGTCTGAGTGTGGTCCATCTCCTGGGTTATAACAATCCCAGGTTCAATCCCTGGCCCCAGAACCTCAAAAACAAACAAACAAACATACACACAACTATTTTGAAACTCCCTAGCCAGCAGAACACAGTACAGCATCCAGGGAAGAGTGGGAGGAACAGGCTGGTAAATTATGGTAAAGAACAGTAAACTGCTCTCTCTGCATGGCAGCTACTGACCCCCATCCACCCCTCTTGTGGCAGGCTGCCATGGAGTCCAGTCCCTGTCTAGCTCACTGGTGACAGAAAGGGATATAAAAATGTTCTTCCCAAAGAACAGGGGTGGGCACAGCTGATCACTGATCACAGTTTTTTGGTTTTTTTTTTTTGTTGTTGTTTATTTTTTTATTTTATTTTTATTTATTTATTTATTATTTTTTTAAGATTTTATTTATTTATTCATTTATGCCCCCCTTGATGCTTGTGCTCACTGGGTGAGCTAACCACGCTGTGCGGGCAGGCTTGCCTTCACCGGGAGGCCCCGGGAACTGAACCCGGGGCCTCCCATATGGTAAATGGGAGCCCTACTGATTGAGCCACAGCCGCTTCCCATGTTTTTTTTTTTTAGAGTGATTTGAATTTATTAAAGTATGAGAAGCATTATGGTGATCACAGCTTTTGATTAGCGGATTTAGGTCACTGAGGGCCCAGTTCTGAGGGCAGCTATGGTTTCAACCTGCCCTGGACAAAGGCAGTGGCAGCCATTGTTTCAACCCTCTTGGAGGTGGTGGAGACTTAAAGATGCTGTGCTTCCTCAGGGCTGTGGGGCACAATCAGCTGCAGGGCTGTAATTGCTGGGCAGGCCAGGAAAGGTCAGCTTTGGCGGAAGCTCTTGGTGCCCTTCCTGATTCCATGCCCAAGGCACTTTGGAGCTGGTCTGCACCCCCGTCATGGTCTTGTTTTGGCTGGGGAATACTGACTTGGGAAAGTCCTCTAGAGTGTGGCTTTCCTCCTAAAATTTGCCCTCCAGGCAAAAGCAGCTTGAGACAACAAAAGGGGTGTTCCTATAGAGGCAGACAGTCTGAGAGAAAGGCCTGCCAGCTTCAAACGCCTGGGAAAGGGAAGTCTGTCCCCTGGGAAACAGATAGGACAACCAAATTCCTGTAAACAGGGGAACTCCAAAACAACTAACAAGCAAAAGTCCAGGACAAGACAGAGGCCCAGAAAGACGGAAAACCCTGTGCACTGCATTTGCCTTGGGCAGACCTTCCTGATAGGAGGACTGAAGCTCAAGGAAATCACTGTCTTATCACCAGCTGGTTATAAAACCAAGAAACAGACTTCTCAAGGAATAAATCCCAATACAAGAATACAAAGAAACAGGAAAAAACGGCCCATACAAAAGAAGAGGCAAAAATCCAGGAGACACCAACAATAATGAGAATGTGGACATATCCTGGCCCTTTCGTTGAGTCAGCTAGATACTCTGTGTCATTGCCTCAGGGAAAATAAAACATCCAGAGAGCAGAAAAAGTGAAGAGTCTATTCTTGGCATTTAAAATTCCTAATGGAAGAGAGAGAATTCAAGTATAAACTGTAGGTTTAGTAGAATGCCTAAAGGAAAGAAGAGCTTCCTGCCTAACCCACTCCTCCAAAGATCACGTACGTTTTTCCAAACCTGGGGGGAAGGAAGGAATATATAGAGAAAGTAAGGAGCAGGAAGTTAGTGTGAGTCTCTGAGGTAGAGGTGCTGTATATCCTGCCCCAGCCCAGGGGAGCAAGAGCTGTCTGGGGTTCTAGGTACAGAGATCCCAGACAGCCCCACGGTGTTACTCCAAGCCTGGTAAAGGGGCAGCAGAACCAACTCCAGCCCCACTTCCTCCTGCCCTCATGTGGTGTGGGAGCAGAAGAATGACATTTTGTGCCCACTAACACCAAAGTCAGCTGAGGGTAAGGCAGGCCTGAGGAGCCCTGTATCAGTCAGCCAAAGTGGTGCTGATGCAAATCACCAGAAATCTGTCAGAATTTATAAAGGGTATTTACTTGGCGTAGAAGCTTACAGTTATCAGGCCATAAAGCATAAGTTACTTCCCTCACCCAACTCTGTGAGGGGTCTGGCTTCCTGGTGTTCTCTCTTCCTAGGGCTTGATTCTCTCCAGGTTCAGCTGCTAGGTTTCTTCACAAGGTCAGCTGTAGACTATCAAATGAATGGCCTCTTTTTCCAGTGCCTTCTCTCCTTCCTCATGACCAACCTCCTCTGTATGCTTACTTCCCGGGGCTCCAGCTCAAGACTCCATCAGAACTCCAACTCAAAAACTCCAGCTTTGTCCTTTGCCATGTCTTTTATCTTTGATTCCCCACCTACCAAGGGGTGGGCTCAATGCCCTACTGATGTGACCCAATTAAAGCCCTAATCATAATTTAATCATGCCCAGAGGAACAGACCAGGTTACAAGCATAATCCATATCTATTTTTGGAATTCATAACTATATCAAACCTACAAGCCTTATGGTTGGGAATGAAGTATGTGTCAATAGTGACCTTGACAGAGCAATGCCTGAAGAACCAGAAGGGGACAAGGTTGTGGCAGTGTATGGCAGCATGGATGGATGAAGACAGACCACGTGCCTCCCCACATCCTTGGTACCACAGAAACCGCTGAAGTTAAGATGTAATTCACTGGAAAGTAATGGAGAGAAAAAAGGGACCCAAATTCCTTCCACCATGTATTAGTCAGCATTCACCAAAGAAACAGGACAAACAGGATATGTATGTGTTTATGTATCAAGAAATTTAATATAAGGAATAGAATATATATATAAGGAATTGGCTCACAGGGCCATGGGGGGTAAGCAAGTTCAAATTACATAGGGCAGGCTGTAGGTCCATATGAATAAAGATGATGCTGAAGTCATTAGTCCATATTCCCCAGGGAAATCTGGTTGGTTGGAAATGCAGCAAGAGTCAATGCTGAAGATGAGGCAGAAATTCTTCTGACTTCTGAAACCCTCAGTTCTGGCTTTTCAGATTTTCTACTGATTGGATGAGATTACCCACATTGCCGAGGGCCATCTCTTGTGTTGATTGTACATGAAAATCCCACCTATGAAATACTTTCACAGTAACAAGTAAGCCTTTTTTGACCAAACAACTGGACACCATAACCTAGCCAAGTTGGTATATGAAATTAACCATCACGCACCTCTTGGTAGAATGCGGTCTCTGAATAGAATGTAAGTTTCCTTGCACAGCTGAGTTAATGGCCAATAATCACTTGTTATAATATTTCCGTATTTTAAAAAGATAATATACTAAAGATTTATTAGAATTTTGAATACTTTTTACTGTTTCTTGTTCCATGAAACACATTTCTTTAAGGATACTTGCACTTAATTGGGGGTGGGTAGGTGTGGTGAATGGATATAAAGAGCTTCAAGAAAGTTCTCTTGGGAAGCGGCTGTGGCTCAATCAGTAGGGCTCCCGTTTACCATATGGGAGGCCCCGGGTTCGGTTCCCGGGGCCTCCTGGTGAAGGCAAGCCCGCCCGCATGGCGTGGTTAGCTGACCCAGCGAGCACAAGCAGCAAGGGGGGGAGAAATGAATAAATAAATAAAATCTAAAAAAAAAAAAAAAAAAAGAAAGTTCTCTTTATAAATCTCTATAAAACTCCAGCTTATAGGCTTCTATTAAGTGAATAAACTAAATAAATATAACAGTGACTAACTCTTTTAACATTTAAGATGGTATACAAGAGGTATTCGATAGTAGATTTGAACAAGGCAGAAGAAAGAATTAGCAATATAGAAGGCAAGGACAAAAGCAATAATCCATTTGGAAGAGAAGATAGAGAAAATAATAGAAAAACTAGGCATCTGGGTCAACCTGAAGTGTACTAACCTACACATTATAGGAGTCCCAGAAAGAGAAGAGAAAGAGGTGGATGCAGAAAGAATATTTGAAGAAATAATGGATGAAAACTTCCCAAAATTGGCACAAGACATAAATGTACACATCCAAGAAGTCCATGAATTCAAAGTAGGGTAAACCCAAAATAGATCTACTCCAAACATAATTTAATCCAAATTTAGAATGTCAAAATAAAAGAGAGATTGAAAACAGCAAGAGAAAAGTGACTCATCATGCACAAGGGATCCTCAAGATTAAATGCTGATCTCTCATCAGAAACCATGAAGTTAAGAAGGTAGTGGAACTACATATGGAAATTACTAAAAGGGAAAAAACTCCAGGAAACGTTTCTGCATCTGGAAACACCATCCTTAACAAATTAAGGAATTCTTTTGACAATTTCGGATAAACCTAAGTTGAGGGAGTTCATCACCATGAACTGTCCTACAGGAAATGCTGAAGGGAGTTCCTCAGGCTGACAGAAACAGTCAGTAGATATTAGTTTGTAATCATGTGAGTAAATAAAAATCTCTTGGAAAGATAACTACTTGGATAAATACAAATGCCAGTATTATTATATTTTTGGTATGCAATTATACTTTTTATTTCTTAGAAGATTTAGAATGCAATCATATAAGAAATAATCATGTTTCTTTGTTATGGAATGCCAAATATAAGAGGTATGACAAAAACAACATAAAGAAGGGGAAGGAAAGAGGTATAGGATCAGAGGCTGGGAATGCTATTTAAATTAAGTTAGTTCATTTCAATCTAGTTTGTATAGATTAAGGATGCTAAATATTAACCCCATTGTAACAAAAAAGAAAGTATTTAAAATATGTACAGAATGAAAAATTAGAAAGGTATCCATCTTTGCCACTAAAAAGATCAGTTATACACACAGAAGGCTTGCATGGAGAAAATGAGGGACAAAAATGGTATAACATGTAGAAGAAACAAAAGGACAAATTGCTGACATAAGTCCTGCGTTATTAGTATTTACTCTAAATGTAAATGGTGTAAACTCTCCAATCAAAACGTAGATTAGTATAATGGATAAGAAATAGTGATCTGACTATATTTTGTTTGCAAGGTATTAATCTTAAACCCAAATATACAAATTTATTAAAAGTGAAAGGGTGGAAAAAGGATCCCATGCAAATAGTAAGAGAAAGAGAGCTGGGGTTGTTAAACTATACTGAAACAAAATAGGCATTTAGTCAAACCTGTTACAAAGGCCAAAGAAGAACACCATATATTAATAAAAGGGTCAATCCACCAAAAATATATAATAATTATAAACATATTTGCACCTAATCATAAAGTGTGACAATATATTAAGCAAATATTTATAAAATTGAAAGGAGAAATCAACAATCCTACAATAATAGTGGGAGGTTTCAACACACCACTTTCAATAATGGATAGAACATCTAGACAGAAGATCAATAAGGAAACCAAGGACTTTAAAATGCTATAAATGGGGGAGCGGGTGTAGCTCAGTGGTTGAGTGCCTGCTTCCTATGTCTGAAGTCCTCGGTTCAATACCTGGCACATCCTCAAAAAAAAAAAAAAAATAAAAAAGCTATAAATAAATTCACTTTAATGGATATATACAGATACTAAACCCAATAACATCAGAGTACACATTCTTCTCAAGCAGGAGATGGGTCATTGTCCAAGATATATCACATCTTGATCATAAAACAAGTTTCAATAAATTTTAAAGGATTATAATTTCACAAAGCATCTATTCTGATCACAGTGTAATGAAACAAGAAATCAATGACAGAAGGAAAACTGGAAAATGCACAAATATATGGAGATTAAATAACACTCAATGTGTCAAAGAAAAAAATCACAAGGGAAATTAAGAAATATTTTGGAAAAAAAAAAAGGAAACTACAACATATCAACACTTATGGGACGCAGTGAAGGCAGTGTTCAAGGGGAAATTTATAGATATGAATGCCTATAGTAAGGAAAACATTGGAATCTAATATCAACAGCCTAACAACACATTTGACGAAACTATGAGAAGAAGAGCAAACTAAACCTAAAGTTAGAAGGAAAGAAATAATAGATTGCAGCAGACATAAATGAAAGAGAATGAAAAAAAACTGAATCAAAGAAGTAAAATCTTTTCTTTAAAAAGATCAATATAATTGCAAATCTTTAGCTTGACTGACCAAAAAAAAAAGACAAACATAATCCATAAGGAAAGGGAGTACATTACAACTGATCTTGCAGAAATTAAAAAGTTTATAAAATACTATTATGAATAATTACATGCCAACAAATTAGATAACATAGGTCAAATGGACAAGTTCCTAGAAACATAACACACCTAAACTGACTCATGTAGAAACAGAGGAATCTCAACAGACTGTAACAAGTAAAGAGACTGAATCAGTAATTCAAATCGCTCAAACAAAGAAAATCCCAGTACCCAAAGGTTTCACTGTTGAATTCTACCAACAGTAGCTTCTGGTCGGTAGCTCTTCCTGCCAGAATCTTAGTGCACTTTCTGGAGAAATGTGCAGAGGCTCCCTTCAGCCCAGGGGTCTCAATGAACCTGCTCTGAGTGAAGGGGCCTGCAGGACCTAATCTGAGCAGGTGTGAGGGTTGTCAGGGTGGAGATCGTGCTCTCAGGCGCCTTCCTCGGCCTCTAGGCTGCAGCAGCCCCATCAGCACCTGGAGGGGAGGGCCGAGCCCCCGTGGCTATCCAGGTGGGAAGCACCCCCCTCCAAGCCCATAGGCACCTGCAGGGTGAAGCACAGAGCAGCTGTCCTGCACCACCTTGGCGAGACCCTCCTGTTAAATGGGCACCACTTTGGGGGCAGTGCCTCCTCTGAGCCCACTTCTCACTCCTGCCCCACACCCTCCTGCTCAGCCTCACTTCCTGCAGGGACAAGCACCCCCTGCCCACCTCCCAGGGCAAGGCCCGTCTGCCTGAGGCAGCTCAGTGTTTAAGGGTGGGGACCGCAGCCTGGGGGTCCAGGCAGCCCACTGGGGGGCTGGGGCGTGGGCACCGAGGAGAAGCAGGATCAGACTGCATCAGGCCCGCTGGGAGCAGGGGTCAGAGTCTATTGTGGGCTGAGGGGAGGCGGCTGCCAGAGCCAATGGGAGCTCCCGGAGAGCCGGAGAGCCGCGGGGGCTGCCGGGCACTTGGGGCCCGCGGGGAGTGACGGGAAGCAGCCGCCATGCTGCCCTTCTACCCGGGCTGAGCAGAAGGGATGGAGCTGCCGCTGCTTCTCTGCAATCCTCGCCCCACCTCCCCAGGGCAGTGCTTCTGCCCACCGGCCCCCCAGGCAGGAGAGACAGAGCAGCAGGCGCAGGGGCGGCAGCGGCCAGGAACCGAGTTAGTGTGAGGCGGGACGGGCAATGGCGCCCCGAGGCCCTGGTGGCTGCTGGGAAGGTGGAGCCGCAGCGCCTGCCGGGAAGCCGCCGCCATGCTGCTCTTCCCCCTCGGCTGAGGGCGTGGGCCGAGGCGTAGGAGCTGCGATTCCTGCCCCAACGTGCACGACATCAGCCGCCAAGTGGGTCCCGCGGCCTCCCGCCTCGCGTCGCTAACGCCCCAGTCAGCCCCTCTGAGCTCTTCCTCTGACCCCCCACTGCCCTGTCTTTAAATACAGCAGGATCCAGACGCTTCTCGCCCCAGTGCCAAGCCCCAGCCGGGGCAGTGACCGTCTGACGGGGTTCCCACTTCCACCGCACCCGCTTCCCGCAGAGCCATCCTGTCCAAGCCTGAGTGCGAGCTCCGCAGGCCAAGCTCAGAAACCGCCAGCGGTTCCCCAGCTCACTCCCCAGAGCACCTCCAGGCCGGCCCTGCACCTCACTGTGTTTGTCAGATTTTACGCTCCTGCTCTGCCTGCTCACTTTGCCTCCTATGGCATCTCCCACCACACACACGACGCTGCACCGCAGGGCCTTTGCACGTGGTAGACTCTGGTTCCCTCTTACCCGAGACATTTAACGTGGCTTCTTGGTCCTGCCTTTAATTAAATGTTATGGTATTTTAAGTTTCAGCCCCTCCCCCTTTATCCTGCTTTCCTGAGTGAATGATGCACACTCTATTATGACTCGGTATTTTCCCTTTTTTTTTTTTTTTTTTTTAAAGATTTTATTTATTTATTCATTTATCCCCCCCTTGCTGCTTGTGCTCGCTGGGTCAGCTAACCACGCCGTGCGGGCGGGCTTGCCTTCACCAGGAGGCCCCGGGAACCGAACCGGGGCCTCCCATATGGTAAACGGGAGCCCCACTGATTAAGCCACAGCCGCCCCCCTCGGTATTTTCCCTTGATAATGTATCTTAGACACCTTTGCTTTTTAAAATATACTTTCATATTTTATAATACATATTTATATTTTAATATTTTTATTAATAATTTTTTGTTAGAGAAGTAGGTTTATAGAAATGTCATGCATAAAATATATAAAACACAGAATTCCCGCATACCATCCTATTATTAACACATTTTATTAGTGTAGTAAATTTGTTATAATTCCTGAAAGGACATTTTTATAATTGTGCTATAAACCATAGTCCGTCATCTACAATGGGGCTTACTGTGTTGTACAGTCCTATGTTTTTTCTTTCAATTTTAATTTTATTAACCTCCATAGGGTTTAAATTTCCCTTTTTAATCACATTCACATATATCATTCAGAGCTCTTAATTATATTTTATTTTTGTTGAGCTGTTATAGGTTAGTAGATCACTTGTGCAGACAGTACATAGATGGTGCAGAGTAATCAAATTTCCTCAATTTTTTACAATTAAAATTTTATTTTGTTAACGTATGTGCTGCATAACATTAAAACTAAGAAACACAAGTTTTTATTGACAAAACCCAAAGCATAAAAATGATAACTGAGGGGTCGGATGTAGCTGAACTGGTTGGGCATCCGTCTCCCATATGGAGGGACCCGGGTTCGATCCCCGGGACCTCCTGGTAAAATTAAAAAAAAAAAAAAAAATGATAACTGAGTACAGTGTTTTGTAATGCAGGTCTCATAATGAGCAGAATGGATACCACTGTTTTGCTTCACTGAGCTTCTGAGTGTTTCCTATCTTCAAAATAGATTGCAAATATACATCTGTTAATGCTGGTTGTGTGCACGAGAGCAAATGAAAGTTCACATGAACCTGTCATTCTTTTTTTTTTTTTTTTTTTAAGATTTTATTTATTTATTCATTTATCCCTCCCTTGCTGCTTGCGCTCGCTGGGTCAGCCAACCACGCCGTGCGGGCGGGCCTGCCCTCACCAGGAGGCCCCGGGAACTGAACCCGGGGCCTCCCATATGGTAAACGGGAGCCCCACTGATTGAGCCACAGCCGCCTCCCATGAACCTGTCATTCTTGAACACATGAGAGGTTCAGATAGTTCTCACAAATAGCTGCTGATAAATAACACGATATAAAGCCTTCGGCTGTAAGTGCCTCACCTTTTCACCTGCTGTGTGAATTTGCACAGATAAGCCTTTTTCTCCTCCACATGTATTTTCACCACCGTTAGCGGAGTCCACTTCAGGGAACACTGGGTTAGTGATTTATCATCTCTTTGAAGATATTCTCACCTGTACTTAGGTAATTCCACGCAGACTATGCAGAGAGGCCAATTTTTCAGCCACTTCCGACTCGGCACTGAGGCGCTGAGTCTTTCAGTAAATAGCCACAGCCAGGCCGTCTCAGGAGCTCCCGTGGACTCAACAAGAGCCTGGGAAAACCGCCTCTAATCATTGGCCTCGTCTCCTTTCTCCCATTTTAACCATTTGTTAGTGTGCAGTTCCGCGGTCTCGTTTACATTCACAAAGTTGTGCTCTCATCACCTGCCTCCACGGCCAAAGCAAACTCTTCACTCAACTATCGATGACTCCCCATCACCCTCCCTGAGCCCCTGGTCACCTGTAATCTGCTTTCTGGCTCTGTGTTGTAGTTCCTTATTCTACATTCTTCATATCAGTGCAGCTATGGAATATTTTTGTGTCTTGTTCATTTCAGTTTCATCTATGTTGCAGCTTGTGTCAGAACCCCCTTCCTTTTCTTTTTTAAAGATTTATTTATCTCTCCCCACCCCCTCGTTGTTTGCACGTGCTGTGCCTGCCCGTCTTCTCTAGGAGGCATGGGGAACCTCTGCTCTCTGCTTTCTTGTGTCTCTCATCATGGTTTTTTCCTTATTAGAGAAGTTGTGGGTTTACAGAGCAATCATCCAAAAAATACAGGATTCCCATATACCACACTATTATTATCACCTTGCATTGGTGTAGAACATTTGTTACAATTGATGATAGCACATTGTTATAATTGTGCTATTCACTATAGTTTAACTTCGGTTTCACTGTTTGTCTAGTGTAGATCCATGGACTTTAAAAAACTTTTTATTTTGTCTTTAAGTCAGAAACTCAATTTTTGGACAGTTAGCTCTCCAATAGTGGTATAGCTACCTGAGTTCTCATTTGCTTACGAATTGCATGGAATATTTTTTCCATCCTTTCACTACATCCTTCACTAGAGTAAATTCAATTACTGTACTTTGCAGCTCTAATTTTTTTCTTTTTATTATTTGTAGCCATTGGGCAATTTGTTGTAATTATGAATTCCAAAAATAGAATTGGATCATGCCTGTAAACTGATCTGTTAATCTGGGCATGATTAATTTATGATTAGGGTGTTGGCTGGGCCACATCAGTAGGGTGTTGAGCCCCACCCCTTGGTGGGTGGGGGAAGAAAATATAAAAGGCATCACAAAGAACAGAGTTGCAGCAGTTTTTGAGAAGCAGTTTTGATGTTGGAGTTTTGATGTTGGAGAGAAGGCCCCAGGAGAAGAGAAATGAGCCGTTTGCCTGATAGTCTACAGCTGACCTTGTGGAGGAACCAGAGTTACTAAGCCTGGAGAGAAACACAGTCCCGGGAAGAGAGGAACCCAAGAAGCCTGAACCTGGCAAATGTTGGCAGCTGTCTTGCTCCAATACCTGGCAATGGACTTTGGTGAGAGAAGAAACTTAATGCTTTATGGCCTGGTATCTGTTGACTTCTACCTCAAATAAATACCCTTTATAAAGACCAACCTATTTTTGGTATTTCACATTAGGCACCCCTTTGGCTGACTAAGACAGAATTTGGTACTGAGGAGTGGGGAAGTGCCTTTTCATATACCAAAATGTTGGAATGGTTTTATAAATGGGTAAGGGGTATTTTTTGGAGGAATTGTGAAATGCTTGATGGAAAAGGCCTAGATCACTTTGAAGAGACTGTTTGGATGCTAAAGAGACTTTCTATGATGCCTTAGAAGTCAATGATGAAACTATTATTGGAAACTGGAGGAAAGGCGATCTATGTTTTAAATTTACAGAGAACTTAGCAACATTAACTCCTGGTTTTATATGGAAGACAGAATTTGAAAATGGCAAACCAGAGCATTTAGCTGAAGAACTTTCCAAGGTAAACTCGGAGAATGTGGCTTAGCTTCTCCTTGTAGCTTATAGCAAAATACTAGATGAGCGAAATACACTAAGGACTGAACTTTTGGGCACAAAGAAAACAGAAACTGATTCTGGAACTTCCAAGTTTCTGGAAATCAAATTCCCAGGTGAAACTGCCCTATTTGAAGACTTTACTAAACTTGGAACTCGTAACTCAGAATTGAAGATGCAGTTATTCCGGAAAGACTTGTGGAAAGTCTTAACTGTCTGATGGCTTGGATCCCTGCTTCTTGCATGCTAAACCAACTACGTTTTTGAGAAAGCTGTATGAACAAAACTACTGTCAGCTTGGACAAAAGAGGACATGGAAATGAGAGATTGAAGGAGAAACAGCTTTAAGGAGAAAACCGTGGAACCAGAGATTTGGAATTAAGACATCTCCTTGGGACAAGAGAGGAGCCCCACTCATGTGTACAGAAAGGGTGAGTTTTCCCCAGCAGTTGAAGAGGGTGGATGTCCCCACCTGATGTTCTGGGAGAGTTTTTCCACCCCAGGGTGCAGAGAGGGTGGAGCACATTCCTCAAAGATGAGGGCAGTTAAGGTCAAGACCCCATAGGTCTGAGAGGGGTGTACCTGTCCCCCATGGATTACAGAAGGCCAGGTGGTCAACCCATTGCTCTGAGAGGGCTGAGCCTGTATGCCAAAGGTTAGGGGGAATGTTTTCTTCACCTCACTGTACTAGGGGGGCTAAGACTCTAACCCAAAGATTGGGTAAGGTGTGGCAATCACCCCAACACTCTTGGAGGGTGAGGTCTGGAGCTTGGTCGACACCCAGATGCTTGATGAGGGTGCAACCAAGAAAGTGGCCATTGGGCAAGCCTGTGGAAAGGGTGGATCCCCATGTGGCCCCAAGGAGAAGAAACCATCTCAGACTTTGAAATCGAATGGAGGATGCCCTGCAGGTTTACTGAACAGTAGAAGATCCATGACTCATGTTTAACATCCCAATTTCTCCTTATGATAATGAAAATGTTATCCTTTGTCTTTCCATTTGTGTATTGGAAGCAGTTAAATGGTTTTGTAAGTTTCAGAGGTCTATAGCAGACGAGACTGTGCCTGAAGACAAACTGTATTTCTTTAAACTGCCTATTTACTTGAATTGTTACTGATTTAAGGTTTTTCAATATTGTAATGTATTTTTGGAATTCAGAGGGTGGAGTGTAGCCATTGGGCAATTTGATGTAATTATGAATTCCAAAAATATAATTGGATCATGCTTGTAAACTGATGTTAATCTGGGCATGATTAAGTTATGATTAGGACGTTGACTTGGCCACGTCAGTAGGGCTTTGAGCCTCACCCCTTGGTGGGTGGGGGAAGAAAATATAAAAGGCATCACAAAGAACAGAGTTGAAGCAGTTCTGAAGTTGCAGTTCTGAAGTTGGAGTTTTGATGTTGGAGAGAAGGCCCCAGGAGAAGAGAAGTGAACCGTTCGCCTGATAGTCTACATCTGAGCTTGTGGTGGAACCAGAGGAGCTAAGCCCGGAGAGAAACACAGCCCCGGGAAGAGAGGAACCCAAGAAGCCTGAACCCTGGCAAATGTTGGCAGCTGTCTTGCTTCAACATGTGGCAATGGACTTTGGTGAGAGAAGAAACTCACACTTTATGGCCCGGTAACTGTGGATTTCTACTTCAAATAAATACCCTTTATAAAGACCAACCTATTTTTGGTATTTCACATTAGCACCCCTTTGGCTGAATAATACATAATTCCTTTCTCATTTTTAAACATTTTTAAGACAGGTGAATTAAGTCTTTAATAGTTCCAATGTATGATCTTCAGGGGTGTTTTCTTGCAAACTTTTTTCTGTGAAAAGGGGTTGGGGAGTTGTTTGTGGGTGGTGTTAGGTGTTAGAGAATTAGGGGATTAGAGAGTTAGAGGGATTAGGGTTTAATGATTGGGGTTTAAGGCTTGGGGTAGGTGTTAGGAGATTGGGGTTAAGGGACGTTTGAGTCCTGTCTTTTCCCTTACTGGCTGTGCAGTCTTGGACCCAGTGGTTTTTTTCTTTGTAACTGCGACATGTGTCCCAGTCGATGGGGACCCACATTTTAGGGGCTTGTCTGAATTAAAATTTCAGGCTTTTCTAATTGTTAGTTGTAAGGCCATGAGTTTGTGTTGTGCAGTTTCTGTTTTCTTGGAGATACAGTCTTCATAATGTTGTCTTTGACTTTGAAGTTCATATAAGATCATGTTTTCTTTGAATAGCGATAATTTTACTTATTGCTTTCCAATATGGATGCCTTTTATTTATTTTTCTTGCCCAGTGGCTCTGGCTGGAACTTCCAGTACAGTGTTGAAGAGGAGGGTGAAAGCAGGCACTCTTGTTTTGTTCCTGATTGTAGAGGATAATCCTTCATTCTTTCACAATTGAATCTAATTTTAGCTGTGGCTTTTTATAAATTTCCTTCTATACCTAGCTTTGTGAATTGTATTTTTGTTTGTTTAATCACAAAAGCATGTCGGAATTTTCAAATGCTTTTTCTGTGTCCGTTGAGGTGATTACCTCTTTTTTTTTTTCCGCTACGTTCTCTCAATGTGGTTAATATGTTGATTTATTTTTGTAGTCATTCCTTTCCCTTGAATGGTGTCATGTATACAGCTGAGTAGTTAACTGGTTTGCATCATGTAGAAGTTTTAGAGTCAGCGAGTCTTTCATGTTGTCCCTCCTCCGTGTATTTCTGTTCCCTGAGGCCATGCCCAGATTGTCTGAGTCCAGTGCCCTGGGCAGAACCAAGCCCAGTTGTCCAGGGAGCTCCCAGGTGGGCCTGCGCCCTGACCAGCCGCTGTCATTGGTGGCAACCCGGAAATGTTTTCCCAGGCCCCCTTCAGTGGCCACGAGGCGGCCCTGCTGAGCCCTGCAGGTGGTGCACCCTGGGAGGTCGTCCACAGGTGAAAACTGCCCTCTCTCTGCCCTGGCCAAGAAAAGTGACCTCATAGGTCACGTGTCCTTCTGGCAGTTCAGGCTGTTTTCAGGCTCCACCTGGCAGGTTGTATATTGTCCTTTTTTTTTTTTTTTTTAAATAAAGATTTATTTTTATTTATTTATCCCCCCCCTTGCTGCTTGTGCTTGCTGTGTCCATTTGCTTTTTTGTGTGTTTTTCTGTGTCTGCTTGTCTCCCTTTGTTGAGTCATCTTGCTGCATCGGCTCACTTGAGACGCGGGGGCTGGCTCACCTTCACCAGGAGGCCCCAGGAATCGAACCCAGGGCCTCCCATATGGTAAACAGGAGCCCAACCAATTGAGCCACAGCCGCTTCCCCATATATTGTCTTGGAAGTCGACAGGGTGCTCTAACG
This sequence comes from Tolypeutes matacus, assembly GCA_026826555.1. NCBI lineage: Eukaryota > Metazoa > Chordata > Mammalia > Cingulata > Chlamyphoridae > Tolypeutes > Tolypeutes matacus. The sequence goes on from JAKSZT010053830.1 coordinate 30,572,468, forward strand.
ACAGCTTCCCACGTCTGGACGACAGCAGTGGAGCTGTTACCTTGTCGAGGTCGGGGCCTACACGGCAGGCTCCAGTGCACACCTGTAGAGCTAGGGTGAGGGCTAAGACTAGAGACAGGGAGGTTCAGGTTCATGGTTAGGGAGGTGAGGACAGGGTTGGTTAGGGTGGTGGTTAGAAACAGTTTTCCTCTAGATCTCTTCTGGAGGGACCTGGCCGCATGTCAGCCTGTCTCTTGGACACAGGTCTGGGGGCGTTGGGGAACGTCTGGACGACTGATGTAGTTTCACCTGGCGATCCACAGACAAGCCTCCAGGAGTTTTCAGTCACGCTTCTAATGCCATTACCTTCCAGGCAGGTGGAAATTCCTGTGAGAGGGTCACCTGAATCCCTTTTCAGTGCCATTCTGTGACCTGAGGGTAGAAGATGCCTCATAACATTTTCTAATGTTCGCATTGGCTGTTGGAAACTGCTGGACTCGGACTTCTTGGCCCAGAGATGGCCCCGCAGGTCTGGTCTGGATACTGGACGTTGCTCCTTGGTTTGTGAACATCCTGAAAAAAGCTTAAGTCCCTTCAGCATGTCATGCTTGTGCCAGCACACCCAGGAGGCTTTGGGAAGGCATCAGGCTTGCTTGTGGGGAATCCCGGGGATCACTACCTGGTTTAGCCTTTTGAAAGATTTTATGTCCCCCTCCAGGTACCTGTGGGTAAGGCACAGGTAACAGGTGCGGCTGGTGGAGGCTTTTTCCGGCACCCTCCCTCTGTGATATTTCAAAGTCCCCTTAGGGAACAGGCACCAGCTCTTGCCAGGCAGGGAGAGCTTTGCTGGAGGGTCTCCTGATCGGTAACTGTTCCTGACAGAAGCTGGTGGTCTTAGCGCCCTTCTGAAAAAATGTGCAAAGCTCCCTTAAGCTCCTGGGATCTCAATGACCCTGCTCTTAGACTGTGCCGGGTGCCCCTAAACTCTGTGTGTAGGGGGTTGTCAGGTCGAGAAGGTGCTCCCAGGTGCCTTCCTCAGGCCTCTGGGCTGCAGTGGCCCCTTCGGCACCTGGTGGGGAAGCCGCCATGCTGCCCTTATGCCCTGACTGGGAAAGGGCTGAGGAGGATGGAGCTGACCCCACTTCACCTGCAGTACTTGCCCCGAGGCGCACCTCAGCCCAAGGAGGGTCCCCAGGCCTCCCATTCACAGAGGGATCCTCCTCGCCTCCTCTTGCCCTCCTTGGCCCCAGGCTGCTCCCTGGCCTCCCCCTCCTCAGGGCTGTGCTTCCCCCGCAAGCCCCTCAGGCAAGGCCTGTGTGAGGGAGAGAGGTGGGGGTTTGCATGCTGGGGGGGCAGCTGCCAGGAACAATGGGAGTTATAGGTGGGGCGAGCTGTGGCACCCGAGCGGCCAAGGTGGCTGGCGGGAAGGTGGGGCCACAGCTCCCCCGCCACCATGTTGCTCTTCCACCCTGGCTGAGGGAACAGGCTGATGAGGAGACAGAGCTGCCCTTGGTTCACCTGCCATTCCCGCCACGACGTGCATAACTTCAGGCAAGGTGGGTCCTCTAGGCCTCCCGCTTCACCAACCACAGCGCCATCCCTGACACCCCAGAATCAGCCCCTCTGTGCTCTTTTGCTGACACCCACTTTCCTACCTTCGAATACACTGAGAATCCAGAGACATCTAACCTGCTCCAAGCCTCAGCTTGTATTAGGTTAGCAGATCGCTTGTGCAGATGGTACATAGTGCGGAATATTCAAACTTCCTCATTTAAAAAAGAAATTATTTGGTTAGCCTATTTACTACATAAAATTAAAGCTAAGAAACCCAAGTTTTTATTGACAAAATGCAAAGCATAATAATAATAACTGAGTACAATGTTTTGCAATACAGGTCTTATAATGAGAAGAATGGAGACCACCATGTCACGTCACTGAGCTTCTAAGTAAGTGTTCTCTGTCTTCTGATTGCTTTTAACAGTGTGTGTCCTAATGCTGGCTGTGTGCATGAGAGCAAATGAAAGATCATGTGACCCTATCATTCTTTAAGGCATGAGTGGTTCAAATATTTCCTTCAAATACTGACTGATAAATAGTAACAATACAAAAGCTATCGGCATTAAATGCCGTATAGTTCCACCAGCTGCATGAGTTTGTCTAAGTAAGCCATCAGTGGTAACTCATGTTAGGAGATTCTACTTCAGGGTATATCAGGTTAGTGTTTTCTCCATATCTTTGAAAATATTCTTACCTGTATTAAAGTAATTCTATGCAGTCTCTGCACAGAGGGCGATTTTCTACCACTTCCAACTCAGCACCGAGGCACTGACTCCTTGTTCTATAACCGCAGCTGAGCAGTCTGGACTCGATAGGAGCAAACCACTCACAGTCCTTTTTGCCTTGTCTTCATTTTCCTCCATTTTAACCATTTGTGAGTGTACAATTCTGTGATATTGCTTCCATTCACAATGTTTGCTACCATGAGCTCCCACCATTACCAAAGATTTTCCATCACACAAAACAGAACCTCTTTCTCCCCATCACCCACCCCAAGCCCATCCTAAATGGTGAGCTACTTTTTGTCTATGTGAAGTTCTTTATTCTACAGAGTTCATATAAGTGCAATTCTGCAATATTGTTGTTTCTTGCTTACTTTACTCAGCATAATGCTTTTATGGTTCATGTGTGTTTTAACTCTTTATCAGAATCCCATTCTTCTTAATAGCTGTGTAGAGTTCTAGTGTGTGTATGTACTTTTTATTTATTCATTAATTGATGGACATTTGAATTGCTTCCACCTTTGGCTATTGCAAATAATGATGCTAAAACCATTCCTGGTTAAGACTTTATTTGAATATGTATTTTTAAGCTTCAGCATATAAGTAGGAGTGTAATTGCTAAATCATATGGAAATTCTATATTTAACTAATAGAGGTATCACCAAACTCGATTCCACAGTGACTTCACCATTTTAAATTTCTCCCAGAAATGCACGAGGGTTTTGATTACCCTTAAATCTGCTTCAATCCTTATTTTCAATTTTAAAAGAGTGATCAGTCTTCCTTTTTCATTTGTATTTCTCTAATGGCTAATGATGTTTAGCAACTTTTCATGTGCTTATTTCTTATTGGTATATCTCATTTGGAAAATGTCCTTTCAATCAACTGCCCATTTTTTAAATTGTGATATTTGTCCTTTTGTTGACTTTTAGTAGTACCTTACATGTTTGGGATGTTAAACTCTCATCATATATATAATTTATAAGTATATTTTCCTATTTTTCTAGGTTTTCTTTTTACTTTCTTGATAATGTACTTTTTTGGGGAGTCAAATATGGTATTTAAACATTCTTTTTTAATTTAAATTTTTTTTATTTTTTAAAAGATTCTTGAATTACATAAATGTTACTTAAAAAGTATAGGGGATTCCCATATACCCCACTCCCTACCCCTCCCACACTTTCCCACATTAACAATATCCTTCATTAGTGTGGTACTTTTGTAATAATTGATGAACACATATTGGAGCATTGCCACTCAGTGTGGATTATAGTTTACATTATAGTTTAAACTTTCTCCCACACATTTTTGTAAGTTATGGCAAGATATATAATGGCCTATATCTGTCATTGCAATGTCATTCAGAACAATTCCAAAGTCCCGAAAATGCCCCCCACATTACACCTGTGTTTCCCTCTCCCTACCCCCAGAACCTCCAGTGGCCACTGCCTCCATCAATGGTATAATTTCTTTTGTTGTTAGAATCACAATAAGTCTATAGTAGAATACCAGTAAGTCTACTTTAGTCCAGAGTTCATTCCCTAATCCTGAGGAATCTGGGATGGTGATGCCCACTCCTCCTCTAATTGATAGGGGGCTTCAGTCCCATAGGGCAGATGGATGGGACTGCCTTGCTTGCAGTTGGAGATTCTCTTGGTTTCTTGGTGTGGTAATTGTCCATCAGCCCCAATAATGTACTTTCATGCACAAAAGTTTTTAATTTTGACGAAGTCTTGTTCTTTTGATCTTAGGGGAAAATCCTTCAGTCTTTAGCATTTAGTTTCATCTTAGCTGTGCATTTTTCGTGAATTCACTTTATCATATTGAGGAAGTTCCCTTCTATTCCTAGGTTTGTGAATGTTTTTTTATCATGAGCTGGTGTTGGAATTTTTCGAAAGCATTTTCTGAGTCAATTGAGGGGATTATGTCTTTTTTATCTATCATTCTACTAATGTGGTTATTACCTTACTTGATTTTTTTCTTTCGATTGTGGGAAAATATACATAACATAAAAATCATTTTAACCTTTATCAGTTGGCAATACTGTGACATGAAGTACATTGACAATATTTTATAATGTTGACCACCATTTCCAGACTCTTTTCATCATCCCAGCCAGAACTCATGCCCCTTTAGCAATAGCTCCTTCTTCCTCCCCTCCCCACACCCCTGGTAATCATCGCTCTGCTTCATGTCTCTGAATTTGTTTCACGTGATAGCAGTCACACACTATTGCCCTTTTGTGTATGGCTTATTTCATTCAATTTAATATCCTCAAGGTAGACCCACGTTTCAGCATGTACTAGCACTTCCTTCCTTTTTGTTATTGAATGATATTCCATTTGTAGCTGTACCTTATTTATCCTTTCATGGGTTGTTGGACTGTTGGAGTATTTCCACCTTTAGGCTATTCTGAATAATGCTGCCATGAATATTGGTGAACAAATACCTGTTTGAGACCCTGCTTTCAATTCTTTGGGGTATATACCTAGGAGTAGAATTGCCAGCTTATATGGTAATCCTGTGTTTGCTTTTCTGGCTGCACCATTTATTTTCTCACCAACAATATACAAGGGTTCCCTCTTTCAACATTCTCAAAAACACTTTTCACCTTTTTTTTTTTCTTTCTAAACAGCCATCTAGATTATGTGTAGTGGCATCTCATTTGTAATTTGGTATCTTATTTTCATTTCTCTAATGGCAAATGATGTCGAGCATTTCTTTATGTGCTTATTGGTCATTTGTATATATTTTTGGAAGATATGTCTACTCAAGCCCTTTTTCCCATTTTTAAATTGGGATGTTTGTCTTTGTTGAGTTTTAGTAATTCCTTATATATTCTGTGTATTATGCCATTATCAGAAGTATGGTTTACAAATATTTTTTTCCATTTGTTAGGTTTTCTTTTTTACTTTATTGATAATGTCCTTTGGCTCTCAAAGGACATTTGGCTCTCAAATGTTTTTTTTAAATTTGACAAAGTCCATTTTAGCCATGTTTTCTTTTTTTTTGTAATGCATTGCCCTTCTTTCAAGATTGCTTTGCTTATCCAATGCCCCTTATAGTGCTATAGGAATTTGATGATCAGCTTTATAATTTTTGCAAATGCTGTCTGAAATTTTATAGGGATTGCATTGAACTTGTAGGCCACTTTAGGCATTATTGATAACCTTTTTTTTTTATTTTTTAAGATTTATTTATTCCCCCCACCACCATTGTTTGCGCTCACTGTCTGCCCTCTGTGTCTCTTCCTTGTATGCTCTCTGACTCTGCTCGTCGCCTATTTTTTTTTTTTTTTTTGGAGAAACCAGGAACCGAATCCGGGACCTCTCATGTGGGAAGGAGGAACCTAATCACTTGAGCCACCCCGGCTCCCTAGTAGTTGTGTCTCTCATGGTGTTTCCTCATTGTGTTATCTCGTTGCGTCACCTTGTTGTATCAGCTCGGCACACCAGCCCATCACGTCTACTCACTGTCTTGTCTTTTTAGGGGGCACCGTGAACTGAACCTGGGACCTTCGATGCAGTAGGTGGGCACCCAACTGCTTGAGCCACATCCACTTCCCAGTATTGCTATCTTAATAATGTCAGTCTTTCATTTCATGAACACTGGATGTACTAGCACCTGGGGAACTGGTACCAGGGCCATGGTTAAGGTTTGGGGTTAGGGGCTTGGGTTTTGGGTGTTAGGGGGTTGGGGAGATAGTTGGGGGTGGGGATTAGGCATTAGAGGGTTAGGGTTGTAGGGTTAGAAGATTAGGGGGTTAGAGGGTTTAGGGTTTAATGGTTGGGGTTTAAATGTTGGGGTTTAAGGGTTGGAGTAGGTGTTTGGAGATTGTGGTAAGGGTTAGGGTTTATCATTGAGTGGGGTCCTAAAGTAAATTCCTGTCCCATGAGGTTGGAAGGAGTCTTGCTGTATAGAACCCGGTTTCTAGTGAAATCCATGTTTCTTGGGTTAAAGAGGCCACATTGTAATCACAGTCAGTAACTCCTGAGGTGTAGCCCAGAGTCATTACAGAAGGGAGATCTATCTTGGCGTCTGAGGTTTCCTGTCAGGGTCAGTCCACAAGTGTGAAGGGGACGGTTACTAGAGGAATACCCATTTGGGGAGTAAGTGGGGAAGAAACAGAGCGAGCAGTTACTGGGATTGGTTTCATTTGCTACATGCTATATGGAACAAGGAATTGTGCTTATGGCTGGAGTACATAGGCCAGAATAGGATAAAGAGGAGACAAGAGAAAATCATGGTGGAGGAAGGGTGCTGTTGAGGATGGAGATTTGACATGTTGTGGGTAGAGGATGAATAACTAAATGCTTAGATAGATGGAGATATGAAAGACAGGGCAGCAGGTAAGAATATCTGGTCTTGTTCTGTGCTATTATGTGACAACTGACCCCATCATGACATCATCCACTTCTTCCAAAGTTCTGGGTGAAAACTGTCTACTTTAGCTGCCATCTACATCTGCAAGCTCCTAGTGAAGCTTCATTTGAGGTCTCCTCGTGGAGTGCTTTACCAGTCTGAATAGTTCTTAATTGTTCAAACTGTGAAACAAGGATCTAAAGTTGAACGCCCTGTAATGTAACAGTAGTTTTAAATAAGTGAAACAGTAGAAGGTCTTCCCCACCTGGGTTAGTTTTTCATTGACGATGTTCAAAGCACCAGGTTTCCTACCTTGGGTCATGCACCCCGGTTGGCCACTGAGTGCAAATGGGGAGGCTGCCCTAACTTGTTGGTTATAGGAGTGGGTATACTTGATGAGTCTCGGGCAGTACTCGAGGATGTCTGCTGGAGTAAAAATTTAGTCTTCTGTTATTAGGGACTCATAGGGCCTTTTCATAGCTCTTCCTGTGATGATTTCAAGGGGGAATAGACTATGTGGGTTTAGGGCCTAAAGTCCAAAGGGCAAAAGACAGCACGGCTGGCCAAGGTGAGTCTAGTTCTTCAAATAATTTAGCTACCTTAGATTTTAGGATTTCATCAGCCCTCTCAATAGCACCTGATAAGTATGGATGATAAAGGTAACGAAACCTTTGGCTGATGTACATGGACATTTTATTTCTTGTATAAATTTATCTGTGAAATGAGACCTCTTCCAATTTGAAATAGTAGAAGAGGTTTCCAAGGGAGGAAGAATCCATTCAAGACACACTTTAGCAACAGAACTGCCATAGCACTTTTACAAGGGGAGGCTTTAATGCATTTGGGAAACATACAAAATCAACGACATACACATCGGTAGACTTGTGGTTCATGCCCATCGGTGAGGAGGTAAAGTGTAGTTAGGAAGTCCAAGGGTTGGGGTGATAAAGGTGATCATTTAATACATTCCCACACCTGTTTAGCTGGCAAAACCCAAATTAATGCTCGGGAACTGATGCCTCAGCCATGCAGCATAATAAAGTGAAACAGTCATGGAAAAATGAGGTATCCACAATTGGCAAAAAAATCCCATGAGACCCAAGAAACGTCCTAGCTAGTTTTTTTTGTTGTTGTTGTTAAGGATGGATATATTTCTACTGTCAGGGTTTCTATACCCCATATATGTCCCATATTAGTGGATTTTTACCCCCAAGAACAAGGACAATTGTGTAATCGGTTGTTTAGTTCCTCAGGTTGATGCTAGGCTGGTGAGGTCTAAGACAACAGAGGATTTCTGGGAAATCAGATAAAGTTGTTAAAGAGAACGTGTAGGCAGAGGCTCGGGACATGGGGGAACCTCATTGGCCACCGGAGCTTGCAGCGCTCCGGGTCCTTCAAGTCCCGCACAGTCCACGGGGTGTTTAGGAGCTGCGGCCTCGCCGTCCTGGTGTGCCTGTTCCCCCTGCGAGGACCTGCCGGGACTCTGGAGTGCAGCGAGGGACTGAGCATCTGCCTCGCGGTGCGGGCGGGCGGCGGAGCGAGTGAGGCCCGCCCTGGGGACCCAGTCCCGGGCCCAGCGGTAGCGTGAATGAGTGGTTCCAGAATACACACCTTTTACTCTTCGTCTTGAGACCACCTGGAATGAAGGAAAAGAAAACACTGAAAATATGATCATGGGGAAGAGAGAGTGCTTCTGTCCCAGCATTTCAAGCATGACCCCTGCAGTTCAACCTGAGTGGACCAACTAAGACTAAATGCCAGGAGATTGGAAAGTATAAGGCTTTGTTCAGTCAGTGCTTGGTGCTACATGTCTGGAATCTCTGCATGAAAGCAAGGACAAGAAAATGAAAACCTGTGTAGATCAGGAAAGAAAAGCAAAAATGGATACCAAGTAGGCAGTTATTATATGTTAATTATAGTATTTCATTATCTCTAAGATACTTTGTTAAATGCAAAAGGCAATGTACAGAGCATGGGTATAATATGCTAACATTTGTACAAAAAATATGCTTGTATATGCACAGACTATTTCTACAAGTAATGTTAATTTCACACAAACATTCATTCCTATTCATAGAAAGGATCATGAAAGTA
>JAKSZT010053830.1:30584181-30630353 GCA_026826555.1 Tolypeutes matacus
GTGCTTTTCAGATAAGACACTTAGGAGACAGTGGGAAACTTTTTTTTTCTACATTATTTTGGTTGCCATGAAGGCCTATGGGTAGGCTAATTTAGGGTTCAACATTCCCCACTTCTCTTCTTAGTGGGTCAAATTATTGACTCATCATAGTGGTCTCCAGTCGTTGGCAGGTGTTGGTAGGGTTGGGCTAATATCATTAGTTTGACCGATTGGACTTTGTCCTTGACAAAAGCTACAAGCCTATTGATAACGATAGGTCCGCAAGTGAGACCCAAAAGTAACAGTGTGAGAGGGCCTACTAGGGCTGAAATTAAAGTAGTTAGCCATGGAGACCAATTGAAAAGGTTCTGAAACCAAGACTTAGGATTGTTTTTCTAGATCCCTTTCTCTGAGTTTCTTTTGTAGTTCTTGCATTGATTGTTTAATAATTTTTGAATGGTTTACATAAAAACAGCAGGCTTCTCCGAGGGCAGCACATATATTGTACTTGGGTTTGAAGGAGAGAGACATCAGCAGAGAAAGTAGCTGAAAGTTTTTTAATACCAATGTCAGAGGTAATCATGGCCCCAGCTCCTATGGCTGCTGAACCTGTAATCCCTAAGGTGGCTAAGATAGGGATTAGAATTGGAGTTTTTTTTTGTAGTTTAAAATGTTGATCTTGAGCTAGGAAGTGGGCAGTACCTGAGGGTTCAGCATATAGGTAAACCTGGGGAATGATATAAACACCAATATATAGGTTAGAAGCATTATTAGGGGCAATACAGCGGGTGATATCAGATGAGCAGGCAAATCAGGTACCATTGGGGGTGATTAAAGTTCAAGTGGATCTTGCAGCAGTAAGGGGGACAGTGTTCAGGCAATTGTCTTTATAAGGTGAGTTGTCTATGGAGTAGCTGCCGCTGGTGAAACAGATACCTTGTCCTTGGAGATCGCTGAGGGTGAGTTTTTTTTTGATGAGAACAATCAGACAGGATACCAGTCCCAAAGTTGTCGGCATCGGTGTAGGAGACGTTCCGGGGGGGCATTTTTCCCATCAGGTTGGCACCAAGCCCCACGTAGTATGATGGTGCCGGATCGACGCAGAGCCAACACTCAGTGGAGATGGCCGGCTGAGTTTTATTTAGAAGGGAGAAAACAGAGTTTAGCATAGTTAGTAAAGAATTATTAAAGAAGTTCAATGGGTGCGATGGTGCTAGGAGTTGGGAATTATGGGAGGTGGTCTTTCATAGATTATTTCAAAAGGGGTTAAATGTTTCAAATAAGGGGTACATCTGGTTTTTAGTAAGGCAAAAGGGAGAAGACTTACCCAACTCTTTTTAGTCTCCAATTTTAATTTAGTTAAAGTTTTCTTTAAAGTTTTATTCATCTTCTCTACCTGTCCTGAGCTTTGAGGCCTGTAAATGTAATGTAATTTTTAGTTTATTTTAAGTGTTTCGGCTAGACTTTTGGATATCTTGGCTATGAAAGCCGGGCCATTGTTGGACCCTAACGCCAAGGGTAAGCTAAATTGTGGGAGGATTCTTGTCAGGAGGTGCCTGGCGAATACATTGGCAGTCTCATGCTTGGAGGCAAAAGCTTCAGTCCATCCGGAGCAAGTATCTATAAAGACCAGGAGATATTTATAGCTGTATTTGCTTTTTCCAATTTCAGTAAAATCTAATTCCCAATGTTCCCCTGGTTCATGGCCTCTGATTCGGACCCTTACACTGCGAGAGATTGGAGGCCCTGGGTTGACCTGAGCGCATGCTGAGCAACGGGTTACCTCTGAGTTGGTGATGGTTTTTAAATCTTTTGCCTAGTGAAGCACCTGGGTTAGAGCAATTAGTTTTGCTTTTTGAGCAGAGGTTCCTTGGGGCAAGGCCTGTGACCAGAGTACTTGATTTTTCGTGGTTACTGTTGCGCCTGCATATCTTAGTTTATTTTTTAGATAACTGCTTCCATTAGTATAAAGCTCATAGTCTGGGTTTTTTAGGGGAGTGTTTTGGAGGTTAGGTTTAGATTTAGTGATAGTTTTTAAAATGTCCAGGCAATTATGGACAATTTTTTCATATTTAAAATCTAGCAACAGAGTAGCTGGGTTGAGAGCCATGGACTTAGAGAAAGTGACTTGAGGGGGATTTAGAAGCAGCACCTGATATTGAGTAAGACGCACATTCGAAATCCAACAGTCAGGTGGGGATCTAAGGAGGGCCTCAGTGGTGTGGCCCCTGATAATTTGCAAGTTCTGGCCCAAGGTCAATTTTTTGTGCCCCCTTGATAAGAAGGGCGGTTGCAGCTACCGCTCTCATGCATGATGGCCATCCTGCAGCTACAGGGTCTAGGTGCTTAGAGAGATAGGCCACTGGGCGTTTCCAAGGCCCTAAGGTTTGAGTGAGGACCCCTTTGGCAATCCCCTTCTTTTCAGCTACAAACAGCTGAAAAGGTTTCATGATGTCGGGTAGGGCTAAGGCAGGGGCTGAGGCTAAGGCTTGCTTGAGGGCTATAAAAGCCTGTTCTTTTTTTCCGAGTTTAATGAAAGTTAGGGTCCTTTTTACCTGTGCAGGCATATAAGGGTTTTGCAATTTCAGCAAACCCAAGTATCCAGAGCCTGCAGTAGCCTATTGCCCCTAGGAATTCCCGTACCTGGCGCTTGGTGGTTGGAGTTGGGATATTCAGGATAGCTTTTATCCATCCTAGAGATAGGGTCCTCTTACCTTCTTCCAGATGGTAGCCCAAATATGTGGCTTTTCGCATGTAGATTTGAGCCTTTTTCATGGACACCTGGTAGTCGAGGCGTGCTAGTTCAGAGAGCAGTTTCTTGGTGGCGATTAGGCAATCTTTTTTTGATTCTGCTGCAAGAAGAAGGTTATTTACATATTGCAAAAGAGGTACCTGAGGGTGGGATTCCCTGAATCCCAGGAGGTCTCGGCTCAGAGCTTCATCAAAGATGGTTGGAGAATTCTTGAATCCTTGTGGGAGTCTAGTCCGGGTTAGCTGGCCTGAAAATCCCCCTTCGGGGTCCGTTCACTCAAAGGCGAAGATGGGTTGGCTCTGAGGGGCCAATGGTAAGGTGAAGAAGGCATCTTTCAGGTTCAGTACAGAATAAAAAGTCTGTCCTGGAGGCAGAGAGCTCAGAAGGGTATAAGGGTTAGGTACAGTGGGGTGAATGGTTTCAACCCTCTTATTGACTTCTCTTAGTTCTGTATTGGTTTATAATCTTTGGTCCCTGGCTTTTTACTGGTAAAAGGGGAGTGTTTCAGGGTGATTGGCAGGGAGTTAGTATCCTCACTTTTCTTAATTTTTTGATATGTTTCGCTATGCCTTCCCTTGCCTTCTGAGGTATAGGGTGTTGTTTGACTCGGATGGGGAGAGCAGTGCTCATGAGTTGCACAATGATAGGGGTTGATGCAAAGCTAATCTTGGTGGGTTGCTCTCTGCCCAGACCCCGGGGATTTTAGTAAGTAGTTCCTGGATATAGCTTTCTCCTATAGCCCCCTTGGGCTCTTGTTCAAATAGAATATATTTTTCGGAGATAGGGACAGTTAACATAATTGATTGAGGGAGCTGATCTCCCAGTTGCAAAATTGTTTCCCCATCTTTAAAAGAAATGGTTGCCTTTAATTTCCACAGCAAGTCTTGGCCTAAGAGGGGGTATGGGCATTTTGGCATTACTAAGAAGGAATGGGTAACAGTACCCTTTCCTAAGTCAGTAATTTGGGCTTGAGTCCAGGGGTAAGATTTAGGTTTTCTTGTTGCCTCTATGATAGAAGTTTTCTGGGATGAAAGTTCCCCAGTTGTCTTTTGGAGAACTGAAAAGGTGGCCCCCGTGTCTACTAGGAATTCAGTTGGCTTCCCTTCGACTGTTAACTTTATCATGGGTTCCTGGGGGCCAAGCGCGAAGGAACCCTGACCCCCTCAATCTTCAGTTTCTACTAAGAGGCGGGCCGGTTCCTTAGGTTCCTGAGCCCTTCTGCCTATCAACTTAGGACAGTCCTTTTTCCAGTGCCCCATCCCCTTGCAAAAGGCACATTGGTTCTTCTTTAGGTCTCCTCTTTCCGGCCGTCCCTTGGAGGGATGGGGTTTCTGGGTTGGTGCTGCCAGCAAGATTCGTGAGAGCTGCTTGGTTTGCTCCTGAATAGGATTTTTTCTATTTTGGAAAACTTTTTGAGCTATTTTTACCAATTTATTTCTGGCTTTTCCTTTAAACCCTTCTTGCTTTTGAAGTATTTTTTTTTAATATTTGGGGCCGACTGAGAGACGAACGCCATGTTTACCATTCGTCTGTTATTTTCATCTTCTGGGTTTAAGGGGGTGTATATTCGATATGCCTCCAATAATCTTTTTAAGAAAGCAGCTGGGGACTCGTTCTTACCCTGCATGACTGCACTAACCTTAGTTAAATTAGTAGGCTTTTTAGCTGCAGCCCTAAGACCCCTAAGTAGAGACTGGTGATAGTGGCGCAAGGCTGTCATCCCTGCATTAGTGTTAGGGTTTCAACGAGGGGGACTCGAAGGGAGTAATTCCTCTAATTCATCTCTCTTAGTTTGGGAGTCCCCCTCTTTGTCCCCCAAGATAATCTTAGCAGCCTCTTGATGGATTCCCTCTCTCTCCTCAGAAGTGAACAAAGTTTGTAAAATTTGTTGACAATCATCCTAGGTAGGCTGATGAGTGTGGAAAATAGTTTCTAAAAGCGAAATCAGCCTCTGGGGGTCCTCTGAAAAAGGAGGGTTCTGGTGTTTCCAATTATAGAGATCAGAGGTGGAAAATGGGACATAAATCATTTGAGTATGGCCCGGAGGCGCCCCTGGTTGAGGAGGAACTTCTCTGAGCGGCAACAGGGGCACTGAAGAATCAGGCCCTGGTGGAGGGGGCTGATAGATCCCCCTCTTGTGTGGGGAGGACTCTGGACTTCCCCTTGGGGCGAGCGCCCTGCGGCCTGTTGCTGCGAGGGAGTTCTTGGGTAAGGCTGGGGGTCAAATAAGCTTTTAGCTATATCATCAGTTTCCCCCGGCAGAACAGGATATAAACGGGGTTTCTGTTTTTTGGTTTTTTATCTTTCTTTTCTTTCGGGGGACCCCGTGCCCCTCGAGGTTTCAGGGCAGTTACTAAAACGGTTTTTCCACCTACCCTTGCATACATATCCCCCTTCCTTGGTTTCTGGCATTTCTGGATATAATTTACTTTATCATGCACAATGTTAATCCAAACATCTATATAAACCCTCTGGTTGGGGTGGGGAACCCCATAAACAACAGACCGTACAGCAAGCAACAGAGATAAATCAAATGAGCCTTCTGAAGGCCAATTTATTCTGAAGGCTGGCCATTCAAGTTCACAGAGGGTTCGTAGGAAGCCTGGATCTGCTGGCTTCCCATAGTTACAGGATTTCTTAAAGAAATCAGAAAAATTAGCAAGAATGCATTCAAGAGGAGTCCGCGGAGTGGATTTTCCTTGTCCCATCTTGTTAGGGTTGAAACAGTTAAAACACCAAGAAACACTGAACATAGACAGACAAACGAACAAAACACTGGAGACTAGTCTCACTCCCACTCACACAGCAAATACCAAAGTGAAACCTAACGGTTTCCAAAATCAGGAGAGGGCGTCCCGTTCCTGATTCGGGGAGTGCAGTACCGCCGCGTCCCGCCTGCAACAGGCCCCACAAATGCTTCGGAGCCAACACAAAAGGGAGAATCCCTTACCAAATTCCTCGAGGCCACCGTCCTAGTCCTAGTCCGAATAAAAAACAAAGGCGAGGAAGTGGAGGCACTTCCCGCTTAGTCTGAGGAGGTCAACCCCAATTAAGGGGGACCTTGCGGTTGATCTCGCTGGGGCCTCCAAATGTTATAACTTAGGAGATCGACCACACTCAGACTTAATCACTTTTATGAAGTTTATTGAGCTAAGCCCGCGGGCGTCTGCAGCACCTCTCATGCAGGAGAGAACTGCAGCACCCAGGTTTTAAAATGGCTCCTTTTTATAGGGGGTTGCTGTTGCAGTTTGTAAGCAAGCGGGATAAACAGAAGCGGATTTTGGCAGTTAGCTAGCGTTTGCACAGAATGCCCTGATAGCCTGGGGCACAGCTGCAGGGTTGAGATGTCCTTGCAGGATTGTTCAAGGGAGGGGAGGTTGTATGCTTGTCTGTCCTTGCGAGATTGTTCAAGGGAGGGGAGGTTGTGTGCTTTTCAGATAAGACACTTAGGAGACAGTGGGAAACTTTTTTTTTCTACATTATTTTGGTTGCCATGAAGGCCTATGGGTAGGCTAATTTAGGGTTCAACAGTTCCTGATTATAGAAGATAGTCCTTCATTCTTTCACCATTGGATCTAATTTTAGCTATGTGATTTTCATAAATTCCTTTTAGCATGTGAGGAAGTTCCCTTCTCTACCCAGTGTTGTGAATGTTCTTTATCAAGAAACCATGTTTGAGGAAATGCCAGCCTGCTTGCAAAAGCAACTATACCATTTTACATTCCTCAACCATAGACTTACCATGTGACCAAGCAATTTGACTCCTAGTTATATACCCAAGAAGAATGAAAACATATGTCTATGCAGAAAGTTATACATGAATGCTCATAGCGGCATTATTCATAATAACCACCAAAAGTGGAAAAACCCAAATGTCCATCAACTGATGAATGGTTAAGTAAAATGTGCTATATCCATACAATGGGATATTATTTGGCAATAAAGAGAAATGAAGTACTGATACATGCTACGACATGAGTGAACCTTGACAGCACTATGCTAAGTGAAAGAAGTCAGTCAAAAAGGGCTACATGTATGATTCTATTTATGTGAATTGTCCAAAATAGGCAAATCCATGGAGACAGAAAGTAGACTGATGGTTGTCTAAGGCTTGGGGAGGGCTGGAGGGGTTGGATAGGGAGTGACTGATAATGGATATGGATTATCTTTTTGGGGTGATGAAAACGTCTTAAAATTGATTTTGGTGATGGTTGTACAAACTCTGTGAACATACTAACCACTGAATTGTACACTTTAAAAAGGTGAATTATATATTGTATATGTGAATTATCTGAAAAATAATGACTTGTGATTTTATTTTAGAATGTGGAAATTCTGGAAGGCCTTGAGATACTCCTTGAGAAATAATGACCTACGCTATCTGTGGAAAAAAAAAAAAAAAAAAGAAACCATGTTTTAATCTTTCAAAAGCTTTTTCTATGTTAGTTGAGGTGATCACTTTTTCACTACATTCTATTAATGTGGTTATTCTGTTTTATTTATTATTGCATTCATTTCTCTTGAAAGGTATCACACATATAGCTAAGTAGTTTACCAGTTAGTAGAACTTTAAGAGTGAGAAAGTCTCTCATGTGGTCCCTTCTCTGTCTATTCCTGGCCAGGCTGCTGGTGGCTCTGCTACAATACAGCCTCCAGGACCCAGCGACAGGACCCCCCATGTACGTCAAGGGGACTCAATTCATGAGAGAAGACACTCACCCAAGATATGTTCAGGATGAGTTTGTCTATATTAAAGAGAGGGTTAACGTTAGGGTTAGGGTTAAGACTTTAAATTATTGTTAGGGGTCAGGGTTCAAAAGTTCATGATCAAGTTCTTTTTCTGGGTTAGGACTTAGGTTTAAGGTTAGAGCCACCTTCTTCCTTGGGGTTCCGATGAGCTTGCCTACAAGTGTCAAGGGTGCGAGTGGAGCAGAAAATGAAGGGGCAGCTGGCCTGTGGGTGAAGAGCAGGGTCGCAGGCTTCTCCATGTCTGGCACCTGGTCAGAGCTTGGATGCCTTGCTCCAGTTGGAGTGGCTCCTAGGCAGGGCCTTTTAATCACAAAGCTTTTCCCTTCCTGCAAACACTGGGCCATTTCAAGGTAAGGTCTGTGGGCTTTTTGGAAGGTTTATATGACTGATATCACTTCACCTGGCAAGACACAGATGAGCCTCCATGAGAGGGTAGCCCAAACCCTTTTTCAGTGCCTGTGACCTGAGGGCATGTGGTACCTCCTAACATTTTCTAATGTTCATGTTGAGTGATGGAAAATGCTGGACTCCTACTGTTTGTTCCAGAGATGGCACCACAGGTCTGGTCTGGAAATTGGTTGTTGCTCCTTGGTTTTATGACCATCCTGAAAATTTTTCAAATCCCCTTCGTGTGTCATGTTAGTGCCAGCACAACTGGGAGGCTTTGGGAATGAATGCAGGTTTGCTTCTGGGGCATCCCGGGGATCATTAACTAGTTTAACCTTTTGAAAGCTTTTAATTCCCACTCCAGGCACCTGGGCAGACACAGGTAACAGGAGAGGCCAGTGGAGGCCTTTTCAGGCACCAGCCTGTGTGAAATTTCTAAGTCCCCTTAGGGAACTGGCACCAGCCCTTGGCAGGCAGGGAGAGCTTTGCTGGGAGGGTCTCCTGATCGGTAGCTGTTCCTGACAGAAACTGGTGATCTTAGTGCACTGCTGAAAAAATGTGCAAAGCCTCTCTTCAGCTCTTGGGGTCTCGATGAACCTGCTCTTAGACTGTGCCAGGTGCCCCTAAACTCTGTGTGTAGGGGGTTGTCAGGTGGAGAAGGTGCTCCCAGGTGCCTTCCTCAGGCCTCTGGGCTGCAGCAGCTCCTGGTGGGGAGGCCGTGCCCCGCTGCAGCTGTCCAGGCTGGGAAAAAACCCCTCTACAGGCACCCACAGCTGGATGGTTAAATCCAGAGCAGGGGGTCCTGCACCACCTTGCAAAGACCCTCCTGGGCCACGTCCACCACCTGAGAGGCAGCACCCCTCCTTTACCCTCTTCCCACTACTTTCCCTCCGTCTGCCCAGGCCTCCCATGTTATAGGGCTGCAGGGACCCAGGGCAAGGCCAGTTGGCTGGAGATAAGTGGAGCGTGAAGGGGCCAGGGCACAGCCCATTGTAGGGCCTGGGGCTTGGGGCCGAGGGGCTGACCAACGAGGAGCTCAGGTCATCCTGCTACAGGGCTGCTGGGAGCCAGTGTCCATTGGTGGGCCGAGGGCCGGGGCGGCTGCTGAGCCAATGTGAGGGGGAGGCGGGGCGAGCTTTAGCGCCCAGCGGCTGCCGGGAAGCGGCTGCCATGCTGCCCTTCTCCCCTGACTGGGAAAGGGCGGAGGAGGACGGAGCTGCCCCCACTTCTCCTGCAGTACCTGCTCCAAGGTGCACCTCAGCCAAGGAGGGTCCCCAGGCCTCCCCTTCACGGAGGGATCCTCCTCGCCTCCTCTTGTCCTCCTTGGCCCCAGGCTGCTCCCTGGCCTCCCCCTCCTCAGGGCTGTGCTTCCACCACAAGCCCCTCAGGCAAGGCCTGTCCGAGGGAGAGGGGTGGGGGTTTGTGTGGTGAGGCAGCAGCTGCCAGGAACAATGGGAGTTCTAGGCGGGGCGAGCAGTGGCGCCGAGCGAGCGGCCATGGTGGCTGGTGGGAAAGTGGGGCCGCAGCGCCTGTCGGGAAGCCGCTGCCATGTTGCTCTTCCACCCTGGCTGAGGGAACAGGCTGATGAGGAGACAGAGCTGCCCTTGGTTCACCTGCCATTCCCGCCTCTAACTTCAGGCATGGTGGGCGCCCCAGGCCTCCTGCTTCACCAACCGCAGCTCCGTCCCCAGATCAGCCCCTCTGTGCTTTTTCTCTGACACCCACTTTCCTACCTTTGAATACACTGAGAATCCTGAGAAGTCTAACTGGCTCCAAACCTCAGCTGTTTTAGGTTATCAGATTACTTGTGCAGATGGTACATAGTGCAGAATATTCAGATTTCCTCATTTAAAAATTTTTTTTTATTTGGTTAAAATATTTACTACATAAAATTAAAGCTAAGAAACCCAAGTTTTTATTGACAAAATGCAAAGCATAATAATAATAACTGAGTACAATGTTTTGCAATACAGGTCTTATAATGAGAAGAATGGATACCGCCATGTCGCGTCACTGAGCTTCTAAGTAAGTGTTCTCTGTCTTCTGATTGCTTTTAACAGTGTGTGTCCTAATGCTGGCTGTGTGCATGAGAGCAAATGAAAGTTCGTGTGATCCTATCATTCTTTAAGGCATGAGTGGTTCAAATATTTCCTTCAAATACTGACTGATAAATAGTAACAATACAAAAGCTCTAGGCATTAAATGCCGTATAGTTCCACCAGCTGCGTGTGTTTGTCTAAATAAGCCTTTTCCTGCACCATGCATGTTTTTTACCACCATCAGTGGTAACTCATGTTAGGAGATTCTACTTCAGGGTATACCAAGGTAATGTTTTCTCCATATCTTTGAAAATATTCTTACCTGTATTGAAGTAATTCTATGCAGTCTTTGCACAGAGGGTGATTTTCTACCACTTCCAACTCAGCACTGAGGCACTGACTCCTTGTTCTATAACCACAGCTGAGCAGACTGGACTCAACAGGAGCAAACCACTCACAGTCCTTTGCCTTGTCTTCATTTTCCTCCATTTTAACCATTTGTAAGTATACAATTCTGTGATATTGCTTCAGTTCACAATGTTGTGCTATCATGAGCTCCCACCATTACTAAAGATTTTCCATCACACAAAACAGAAACTCTTTCTCCCCATCACCCACCCCAAGCCCATGCTAACTGGTAATCTACTTTTTTTTTTTTTTTAATAAAGAACTTTTTTTTTTTTTTTAAAGATTTTATCCATTTATTCACCTATCCCCCCCCTGCCACCCGCGCCGTGCGGGCGGGCCCGCCCTCACCAGGAGGCCCCGGGAACCGAACCCGGCCCCCCACATGGCAAACGGGAGCCCCACCGATTGAGCCACAGCCGCTTCCCGGTAATCTACTTTTTGTCTATGTGAAGTTCTTTATTCTACAGAGTTCATATAAGTGCAATTCTGCAATATTGTTGCTTCTTGCCTATTTCACTCAGCATAATGCTTTTATGGTTCATATGTGTTTTAACTCTTATCAGAATCCCATTTCTTTTAATAGTTGTATAGAGTTCTAGTGTGTGTATATATTATTTAGTTTATTCATTAATTGATGGACATTTGAGTTGCTTCCACCTTTGGCTATTGCAAATAATGATGCTAAAACCATTCCTGGTTAAGATTTTATTTGAATACATATTTTTAAGCTTCAGCATGTAAGTAGGAGTGTAATTGCTAACTCATATGGAATTTCTGTATTTAAGTAATTGGGGTCTCACCAAACTGGATTCCACAGTGACTTCACCATTTAAAATTTCTCCCAGAAATGCATGAGGGTCTTGATTACTTTTACGTCTGCTTCAATAATTATTTTCCATTTTAAAAGAGTGATCAGTCTTCCTTTTTCATTTGTATTTCTCTAATGGCTAATGATGTTTAGCAATTTTTCATGTGCTTATTTCTCATTGGTATATCTCATTTGGAAAATGTCCTTTCAATCATCTGCCCGTTTTTTTTATTGTGATATTTGTGCTTTTGTTGTTGACTTTTAGTAGTACCTTACATGTTTGGGATGTTGAACTCTTATCATATATATAATTTATATTTATATTTTACTATTTTTCTAGGTTTTCTTTTTACTTTCTTGATAATGTACTTTTTTGGGGAGTCAAATATGGTATTTCAAAATTTTTTAACTTAAAATTTTTTTATTTTTAAAAGATTCTTAAATTACATAAATGTTACATAAAAAGTATAGGGGATTCCCATATGCCTCACTCCCTACCCCTCCCATGGTTTCCCACATTAACAACATCCTTCATTAGCGTGGTATTTTTTAAATAATTGACAGAAAGCATATTGGAGCATTGCCACTCAGTGTGGATTATAGTTTACATTATAGTTTAAACTTTCTCCCACACATTTTTGTAAGTTATGGAAAGATATATAATGGCTTGTATCTGTGGTTGCAATGTCATTCAGGACAATTCCCAAGTCCCGAAAATGCCCCCACATTACACCTGTGTTTCCCTCTCCCTATCCCCAGAAACTCCAGTGGCCACTGCTTCTGCGGTCGGGGGTGCGTCCTGTCTGGTCGGGGTAGGACAGGCCTAGGCTCCTACGGGGGCTCGCAGGCGTGGAGGGCGCACGGCAAGATCCACCGCGGAGATGAGGTAAGCACGCAGGTCTGATTTATTAAGGGAAGTACAGATGCTTATATAGGGTTATGGGCGGGGAAGGAGAGCGGGGCTGGCCGTGATAGGCCGGGGGCAGTTTCCACCCCTTCTAAGGGCGCGGCTCTCCCTAGCTGTGTGGGGAGGGGGGGTGAGTGTGGGCAGGCTTCTTCTGGTTATCAGCAAGCAGATGTTGGCTGCCTGGGCGAGGCTGAGGGCGGTGCGCCTGTTCCAGCCGCCCTTCACCCGAGCATCCCCCACTGGGCGCGGCTATGCCTGCTGGCCAGACTTCAGCCTGCCTTACCTCATGCTTCCATCAATGATATAATTTCTTCTGTTGCTAGAATCACAATAAGTCTATAGAAGAATAACAGTAAGTCTACTTTAGTCCAGAGTTCATTCCCTAATCTGAGGATTCTGGAATGGTGATGCCCACTCCTCTAATTGAGAGGGGGCTTCAATCCCACAGGGCAGATGGATGGGACTGCCTTGCTTACAGTTGTAGATTCTCTTGGTTTTTTGGTGTGGTAGTTGTCCTTCATTCCTGATAATGTACTTTCATGCACAAAAGTCTTTAATTTTGAGGAAATTTTGTTCATTTGATCTTTGGGAAAAATCTTCCAGTCTTTAGCATTTAGTTTAATCTTAGCTGTGGATTTTTCATCAATTCACTTTATCATATTGAGGAAGTTCCCATCTATTCCTAGGTTTGTGAATGTTTTTTTATAATGAATGGGTGTTGGAATTTTTCAAAAGCATTTTCTGAGTCAGTTGAGGGGATTATGTCTTTTTTTTTATCTATCATTCTATTAATGTGGTTATTACCTTGCATGATTTTATTCTTTCAATTTTGGGAAAATATACATAACCTAAAAATCATTTTAACCTTTAACAGTTGGCAATACTGTGACATGAAGTACATTGACAATGTTTTATAAGGTTGACCACCATTTCCAGACTCCATCATCCCAGCCAGAACTCCTTCCTTCCTGCCCCTTTAGCAATAACTCCCTCTTCATCCCCCCCCCATAACTTCATGTCTCTGAATTTGTTTCATGTGATAGCAATCACACAATATTTGTCCTTTTATGTATGGCTTATTTCATTCAATTCAATGTTTTCAAGGTTCACCATGTTTTAGCATGTACTAGCACTTCATTCCTTTTTGTTACTGAATGATATTCTGTTTGTACGTGTACCTTATTTACCCTTTCATGTGTTGATGGACTGTTGGAGTATTTCCACCTTTAGGCTATTCTGAATAATGCTGCCATGAATATTGGTGAACAAATACCTTGTTGAGACCCTGCTTTCAATTCTTTGGGATATATACCTAGGAGTAGAATTGCTAGCTTATATGGTAATCCTGTTTAATTTTCTGGCTGCACTATTTATTACCTCACCAACAATATACAAGGGTTCCCTCTTTCAACATTCTCAAAAACACTTTTTACCTTTTTTTTTCTTTTCTAAACAGCCATCTAGATTATGTGTAGTGGCACCTCATTTGTAATTTGGTATCTTATTTTCATTTCTCTAATGGCTAATGATGTCGAGTATCTCTTTATGTGCTTATTGGTCATTTGTATATATTTCTATTCAAGCCCTTTTTCCCATTTATAAGTTGAGATGTTTGTTGAGTTTTAGTAATTCCTTATATATTCTGTGTATTTTCCTATTATAAGAAATATGGTTTACAAATATTTTTTTCCACTTGTTAGGTTTTCTTTTAAATTTATTGATAATGTCCTTTGGCTCTCAAAGGACATTTGGCTCTCAAATGTTTTTTAAATTTGATGAAGTCCATTTTAGCCATGTTTTCTTTTTTTTGTAGTACATTGCCCTTCTTTCAAGACTCTTTTGCTTATCCAGTGCCCCTTATAGTGCTATATGAATTTGATGATCAGCTTTACAATTTTTTTCAAATGCTACATGAATTTTTATAGGGATTGCATTGAACTTGTAGGCCACTTTAGGCATTATTATTTTTTTTTTTTATTTTTTTAAAGATTTTATTTATTTATTCATTTATCCCCCCCTTGCTGCTTGTGCTCTCTGGGTCAGCTAACCACGCCGTGCCGGTGGGCTTGCCTTCACCAGGAGGCCCCGGGAACCGAACCCGGGGCCTCCCATATGGTAAACGGGAGCCCTACTGATTGAGCCACAGCCGCTTCCCTTAGACATTATTGATAACCTTTTTTCTAAAAGATTTAATTTATCTATTTATTTATCCCCCCCCCCCCATCATTTGCACTCATGGTCTGCCCTCTGTGTCTCTTTGTTGTAAGCTCTCTGACTCTGCTAGTCGTCCTTTTTTTTTTTTTTAGGAGGCACTGGGAACCAAATCCGGGACTTTTCCTTTGGGAAGGAGGAACCTAATTGCTTGAGCCACCACTGCTCCCTAGTAGTTGTGTCTCTTATTATGTTTCTATGTTTCCTCATTGCATTCTCTCATTGAGTCACCTTGTTGTATCAGCTCGGCACACCAGCCCACCATTGCCTCTGCTTGCTGTCTTGCTCTTTTTCTTTTAGGAGGTACCGGGAACCAAACCAGGGTCCTTCGATGTGGTACGTAGGTGCCCAACTTCTTGAGCCACATCCACTTCCCAGTATTACTCTTTTTTTTTTTTTTAAAGATTTTATTTATTTATTCATTTATCCCCCCCCCCTGCTGCCTGTGCTCACTGGGTCAGCCAACCACGCCATGCGGGTGGGCCTGCCCTCACCAGGAGGCCCCGGGAACCGAACCCGGGGCCTCCCACATGGCAAACGGGAGCCCTATTGAGCCACAGCCGCTTCCCCCAGTATTACTCTTAATAATGTCGCTCTTTCAATTCATGAACACTGGATGTATTAGCATCTGGGGAACTAGTACCAGGGCCATAGTTAAGGGTTTGGGGTTAGGGGTTTGGGTTTAGGGTATTAGGGGGTTGGGGAGATAGTTGGGGGTGGGGATTAGGCATTAAAGGGTTAGGGTTATAGGGTTAGATTAGGGGGTTAGAGGGTTAAGGGTGTAATGGTTGGGGTTTAAAGATTGGAGTAGGTGTTAGGAAATTGTGGTAAGAGTTAGGGTTTATCATTGAGTGGGGTCCTAAAGTATGTTCCTGTCTCCTGAGGTTGGAAGGAGTCTTGCTGTATAGACCCTGGTTTCTAGTGAAATCCATGTTTCTTGGTTTAAAGAGGCCACATTGTAATCACAGTCAGTAACTCCTGAGGTGTAGCCCAGACTCATTACAGAAGGGAGATCTATCTTGGCGTCTGAGGTTTCCTGTCAGGGTCAGTCCACAAGTGTGAAGGGGACGGTTACTAGAGGAATACCTGTTTGGGAAGTAAGTGGGGAACAAACAGAGTGAGCCAGTACTGGGATTGGTTTCATTTGCTGTATGGTCTGATAGGAGGATGTAGGAATTGTGCTTATGGCAGGAGTACATAGGCCAGAATAGGCAAAGAGGAGACAAGAGAAAATCATGGTGGAGGAAGGGTGTTGTTGAGGATGGAGAGTTGACATTTTTGTGGGTAGAGGAAGAGTAACAAAATGCTTAGATAGGTGGAGAGAAGAAAGACAGGGCAGCAGGTAAGAATATCTGGTCTTGTTCTGTGCCATTGTGTGAAAACTGACCCCGTCATGACATCATCCACTTCTTCCAAAGGTCTGGGTGAAAACTGTCTACTTTAGCTGCCATCTACCTCTGCAAGCTCCTGGGGAACCTTCGGTTTGAGGTCTCCTCTTGGAGTGCTTTACCAGTCTGAATAGTTCTGAATTATTTAAACTGTGAAACAGGGATCCAAGGTTGAACATGCTGTAATGTAACAGTAGTGTGAAATGAGTAAAACAGTAGAAGGTCATCCCCATGTAGGTTCATGGTTAGTTTTTCATTGATGATGTTCAAGCACCAGATTTTCTACCTGTGGGTCATGCACCCCATTTGGCCCCTGATTGCAAATGGGAAGGCTGCCCTAACTTGTTGGTTATAGGAGTGGGTGTAGTTGATGAGTCTCTGGCAGTACTTGAGGATGTCTGCTGGAGTAAAAACTTAGTCTTCTGCTAGTAGGGACTCATAGACCCTTCTCATAGCTCTTCCTGTGATGGTTTCAAAGGGGAATAGACTATGTGGGTTTAGGGCCTAAAGTCCAAAGGGCAATAGACAGCACTGCTGCTCAAGATGAGTCCAGTTATTCAGATAATTTAGCTACCTTAGATTTTAGGATTTCATTGGCCCTCTCAATAGCACCTGATAACCGTGGAAGATAAAAGGTAATGAAACCTTTGGCTGATGTATGTGGACATTTTATTTCTTGTATGAATTTACCTGTGAAATGAGACCTCTTCCAATTTGAAATAGTAGAAGAGATTTCCAAGGTAGGAAGAATCCATTCAAGACACACTTTAGCAACTGAACTGCCATAGTACTTTTACAAGGGGAGGCTTTAATGCATTTGGAAAACATACAGAATCAACTACATACACATTGGTAGACTTGTGGTTCATGCCCATCAGTGAGGAGGTAAAGTTTAGTTAGGAAGTCCAAGGGTTGGGGTGATAAAGGTGATCATTTAATACGTTCCCACACCTGTTCAGCTGGTGAGCCCCAAATTAATGCTCAGGAACTGATGCCTTAGCCATGCAGCATAATGAAGTGAAACAGTCATGGAAAAATGAGGTATTCACAGATGGGAAAAAAATCACATGAGACCTAAGAAACGCCCTAGCTAGTTTTTTTTTTTTTTTTTTTTTTTTTTGAGGATGGCTATATTTCTACTATCAGGGTTTCTGTACCCCATATATGTCCAATATTAGTGGATTTTTACCCCCAAGAAGGGGGACAATTGCATAATCGGTTGTTTAGTTCCTCAGGTTGATGCTAGGCTGGTGAGCTCTGAGACAACAGAGGATTTCTGGGAAATCAGATAAAGCTGTTAAAGAGGACATGGGGGATGGAGATGAGATGGGAACTTGTGAAATGAGAACTTTAGGGGAAAGTTGATCTTGATAACCCAATATATGAGACAGTTTCCTCTAATAAATGCTCCATGGAGTAGGACTGAGAAGAAATTTAAATTTGTCCTTGAGAGGCCCTCTGGAAATGTCTGGTGATTTAGAAAGTAAATTATGGGTTAAATTATCAAAGGTTAGGTTTTGATGACTCCTGGGAAGGCAGTCAAGGAATGGATTGTTATCCAGCATTGAATGAGTTGCCCCGTGTCATTGGGAAATGTGGAGCCCTTTGACTTGTAATTTCTCCCAACCAAATCAGAAGAAACCGAGGGGGAGCGGATGTGGCTCAAGTGACTCGGTGCCTGCCTCCTACATGGGAGGTCCCGGTTTCTGTTTCCGGTGCCTCCTAGAGAAGACGATCTGTAATGAGGCACAACGAGCCTGGAGCGGAAGTGTCTTAAGCATCACTTGTCTCCCACATGGAAGTTTCCAGGTTCAGTTCCTGGTGCCTCCTGAGTAAGACAAGCAGACAGATGGGGGGGGGAGATAAAAAAAAAAGAAGTAACTGAGGGTACTGGGTAATTACTTCCACGGAGGGGCCTCGATACTCCTCTTGAGAGGTCTGTTCCAGTCCTTTCTTTTCCATTAATGTATATGGTCTTGGATACAGCAGTTTTTTCTTTGCAGGAGTGACATTGGTGGGGACCCAACATTTAGGGGCTTGTCTGACTCAAATTTTTCTGGCTTTTCTAATTGTTTAGTTGTAAGGCCATGACTTTGTGTTGTGTAATTTCTTTTTCTTGGAGAGACAGTCTTCATAATGTTGGCCTTGAGTTTTAAGTTCATATAAGATCATGCTTTCTTTGAATAGTGCTAATTTTACTTATTGATTTCAATTATGGATGCCTTTTATTTAATTTTCCTTGCCTAATGGCTCTGGCTAGAACTTCCAGTACAGTGTTGAAGAGGAGGGTGAAAGCAGGCACTCTGTTTTGTTCCTGATTATAGAAGCTGTGCTCCCCCAGCTGTCCAGGCTGGGAACACGCCCTTCCACACCTGCCCACACCTGGATGGGTAAATCCAGAGCAGGGGGTCCTGCACTACCTTGCAAAGACCCCCCTGGGACATGTCCACCACCTGGGAGGCAGCGCCCCTTCTTCGCCCTCTTCTCACTACTTCCCCTCTGCCTGCCCAGGCCTCCCTTGCTCTAGGGCTGCCTGGACCCAGGGCAAGGCCAGTCAGCCTGAGGTGGGTGGAGCGTGTAGGGGCAGAGACGCAGCCCAGTGGAGGGCCTGGGGCTTGCAGCCGAGGTGCTGACCAACGAGGAGCTCGGATCATCCTGCTATGGGACTGCTGGCAGCTGTAAGCACGGTGTCCATTAGTGGGCTGAGGGCTGGGGCAGCTGCTGAGCCAATGTGAGGGGGAGGCGGGCGAGCTTTAGTGCCCAGCGGCTGCAGGGGCTGCTGGATCTTGGACCCACAGGGAATGCCGGGAAGCGGCCGCCATGCTGCCCTTCTGCCCTGACTGAGAAAGGGCGGAGGAGGATGGAGCTGCCCCCACTTCTCCTGCAGTACCTGCCCCGAGGCGCACCTCAGCCCAAGGAGGGTCCCCAGGCCTCACCTTCACAGAAGGATCCTCCTCGCCTCCTCTTGCCTTCCTTGGCCCCAGGCTGCTCCCTGGCCTCCCCCTCCTCAGGGCTGTGCTTCTACCGCAAGCCCCTCAGGCAAGGCCTGTCCGAGGGAGAGAGGTGGGGGTTTGCATGCTGGGGGGGCAGCTGCCAGGAACAATGGGAGTTCTAGGCGGGGCGAGCCCTGGCCCTAAGTGGCCATGGTGGCTGGTGGGAAGGTGGGGCCACAGCGCCTGCCGGGAAGCAGCCGCCATGTTGCTCTTCCACCCTGGCTGAGGGAACAGGCTGATGAGGAGACAGAGCTGTCCTTGGTTCACCTGCAATTCCCGCCACGTGCATAACTTCAGGCAAGGTGGGTCCCCTAGGTGTCCCTGCTTCACCAACTGCAGCTCCATCCCTGACACCCCAGAGTCAGCACCTCTGTGCTCTTTCTCTGACACCCACTACCCTCCTTTGAATATACTCAGAATCCAGAGTGTCTCACTGGCTCCAAGCCTCAGCTCATGTTAGGTTATCAGATCATTTGTGAAGACAGTACATAGTGCTGAGTATTCAAATTTTCTAATTTTTTTTCATTTTTTAATAGAGAAGCTATAAGCTCACAAAGCAATCATGCATAATGTGCAGAATTCCCTTACATCAGCCAAATTCCCATACATCACTCCTCCACCAGAGCCTTATGTTTCTGTGGAACATTTGTTACTGATGATGAAAAAACACAATCATACTATTACTACCAAACATGCTCAGCTTGGTACATTTGGCATATTTTTTCCATACACCCCCCCCCGCCACTATTAATACCATGTATTAGTATTGTACATTTGTTACAGTTCCTGAGAGAACACTCTCCTGCGTGTCCTGTTAACCGCAGTCCATCTTCCACCACGTGGGTCACTGGGTTACACGGTCCCAGAACATTCCATCCAAATGATACACTCGGTGGCTCTCACTTTTATCGCAGAGCTGTGTAGTCATAAGGAAAAGTTATCCTTAGTCCAAAAGAAAACCCACACCCCCTTATTATTGACCCTTAGCTTTGATGTAGCACCCTCTTTGACACTGACCCAAGAATACTATAAAATTGCTTTAAACTACAGTCCGTAAGTTACTGTGGCTCAAAGGGGTGGTCTGGGCATGTAAATGTCAATTGAAAGAAACCTAGGAATGAAAAACATAGTGACCCCGATGGTGGATGAGGATTGTGGTTAATAATACTCATAGAAGAATGCTCTTCTATGAACTACAAGAAATTATGTCAGACGGTAAGAACACAGTGATGCATGGGAAATCTATAATTAATGTAATTGTTTACAGTTTTGTCTTTGGGCTGTTTGTCTTTTGTTGATTTTTAGTAATTCCTTATATATTCTGCATATTATGCTATTATCAGAAAAATGGTTTCCAAATATTTTCTTCCATTCATTAGGTTTT
Organism: Tolypeutes matacus; assembly: GCA_026826555.1. Lineage (NCBI taxonomy): Eukaryota > Metazoa > Chordata > Mammalia > Cingulata > Chlamyphoridae > Tolypeutes > Tolypeutes matacus. The sequence continues at coordinate 30,604,187 of JAKSZT010053830.1, forward strand.
CTTTTCATTTTATTGATAATGCCCTTTGACTCTCAGAAGTTATATTTGATGAAGTACATTTTAGCAATATTTTCTTTTTGTTTTGTGCATTGGTGTAAAATATAGAAATCATTCCTTCAAGGTCAGCAAGCTAGTTACCTATATTTTCTTGTAACATTTGTATGGTGTTAGCTATTATGTTTAGGTCTTTGACCTAGTTTGAATTTTTTGTATATGATGATGAGTAGGTGTTCAGATTCATTCTTTATATGGATTTCTTGTCCCAGTAACATATTTTGAAGAGATTATTTATTGTTTCCTCATTGAATGGACTTGGACATTGGTCAAAAATAAAACATCCGTAGATGTGTGGATTTATGTCTGGGCTTTAAATTCTAGTCCATTGGTATATTTGTCCATCTGTATGTCAGTACCACACAGTATTTCTTACTGTAGCTTTGTAGTAAGGTTTGAAATCAGGAAGTGTGAATCCTCTAACTTATTTCCTTCTTTCAAGATTGTTTTGCTTATACAATGCCCCTTATAGTGCCATATGAAAAAAAAATTTAAATGATTACATCAATTTTATCTCATAACACATATTCAATTTCAATGACATTGCCAATTTACTTTTGCCCAAGATAGTTTTTTTTTTTTTTTTTTTTTTTTTTTAATCAAACAGTATGTTATACAATATATTTGGTTTATAGTAACACATTCATACAGAATTTGTCATTTTGTGTCTGGCTTGCTTCACTCAACATAATGTCCTCCAGGTTCATCCATGTTGCCATATGCTTTATGATTTCATTTCTTCTTACAGCTGCATAATATTCCATCATGTGAATAGACCACAGTTTGTTTATCCACTCATCTGTTGATGGACACCTGGGTTGTTTCCAACTTTTGGCAATGGTGAATAATGTGGGTATGAACATCGGTGTGCAGATGTCTGTTCGTGTCACTGCTCTCAGTTCTTCTGGGTATATACCCAGTAGTGGTATTGCAGGGTCACATGGCAAGTCTATATTCAACTTCTTTAGGAACTGCCAAACAGTCCTCCATAGTGGTTGTACCATCCTGCATTCCCACCAACAGTGAAGAAGTGTTCCTATCTCTCCACATCCTCTCCAACGCTTGTAGTTCTCTGTCTTTTTAATAGTGGCCATTCTGATAGGTGTGAAATGATATCTCATTGTAGTTTTGATTTGCATTTCCCTAATCATGAGTGATGTTGAGCATTTCTTCATGTGTTTTTTTGCCATTTGTATTTCTTCTTCAGAGAAATGTCTATTCAAGTCTTTGGCCCATTTTTTAATTGGGCCATTTGTCTTTTTATTGTTGAGTGGTAATATCTCTTTATATATCCTGGATATTAAACCCTTATCAGATATGTGATTTCCAAATATTTTTTCCCTTTGAGTTGGCTGCCTTTTCACCCTTCTGACAAATTCCTATGAGGTGCAAAAGTGTTTAATTTTGAGGAGGTCCCATTTATCTACTTTTTCTTTTGTTGCACGTGCTTTGGGTGTGAGGTCCAAGAAACCACCACCTACTACAAGGTCTTGAAGATGTTTCCCTACATTTTCTTCCAGTAGTTTTATGGTCCTGGCTTTTATATTTAGATCTTTGATCCATTTTGAGTTGATTCTTGTATAGGGAGTGAGAATAGGGGTCCTCTTTCATTCTTTTGGTTATAGATATCCAGTTCTCCCAACACTATTTGTTGAAGAGACTATTATTTCCCATCAGCGTGGGCTTGGTAGGTTTGTCAAAAACCAGTTGACTGTATAGGTGAGGGTTTATTTCTGGATTCTCAATTCTGTTCCACTGATCGATATGTCTATCTTTATGCCAGCACCATGCAGTTTTTTTGTTTTTTTTTTTAAGATTTTATTTATTTATTCATTTATTCCCCCCTTGCTGCTTGTGCTCGCTGGGTCAGCTAACCACGCCGTGCGGGCGGGCTTTGCCTTCACCAGGAGGCCCCGGGAACCGAACCCGGGGCCTCCCATATGGTAAACGGGAGCCCTACTGATTGAGCCACAGCCGCTTCCCAACACCATGCAGTTTTGACCACTGTAGCTTTGTAATATGTTTCAAGGTCAGGTAGCGAAATTCCTCCCACATTGCTCTTCTTTTTTAGAATACTTTTGGCTATTCGGGTGCACTTACCCTTCCAGATGAATTTGGTAATTGCCTTCTCTAATTCTGTAAAGTAAGCTGTTGGGATTTTGATTGGTATTGCATTGAATCTATAAATCATTTTGGGCAAGATTGACATCTTCACGATATTTATTCTTCCAATCCACGAACACGGAATGTCTTTCCATTTGTTTAGGTCTTTCAAAATTTCTTTTAGCATTGTTTTGTAGTTTTCTGCATATAGGTCCTGTACTTCCTTGGTTAAATTAACTCCTAGGTATTTGAGTCTTTTTGTTGCTATTGAAAATGGAATTTTCCTCCTGATTTCCTCCTCAGATTGTTCAGTACTAGTGTACAAAAACATTACTGATTTTTGCGTGTTGATCTTATATCCTGCCATTTTGCTGAACTCATTTATTAGTTCAAGTAGCTTTGTTGTGGATACTTCAGGATTTTCTAAATACAGGATCATGTCATCCGCAAACAGTGAGAGTTTTACTTCCTCTTTTCCTATTTGGACGCCTTTAATTTTTTTGTCTTGTCTAATTGCCCTCGCTAGAACTTCTAGTACAATGTTGAATAACAATGGTGACAGTGGGCATCCTTGTCTTGTTCCTGATCTCAGGGGGAAAGCTTTCAACCTTTCCCCATTGAGTATGATGTTGGCTGTGGTTTTTTTCATATATGCCTTTTATCATATTGAGGAATTTTCCTTTTATTCCTATCTTTTGAAGTATTTTTATCAAAAAAGGATGTTGGATTTTGTCGAATGCCTTTTCTGCATCTATTGAGATGATCATGTGGTTTTTTTTCCTTCAATTTGTTAATGTGGTGTATTACATTGATTGATTTTCTTATGTTGAACCAGCCTTGCATGCCAGGAATAAATCCCACTTGGTTGTGATGTATGTCTTTTGATATGCTGTTAGATTCGATTTGCAAGTATTTTGTTGAGAATTTTTGCATCTATGTTCATGAGAGAGATTGGTCTGTAATTTTCTTTTCTTGTGGAATCTTTATCTGGCTTTGGTATTAGGGTGATGTTGGCTTCATAAAATGTGTTTTGGGTAATTTTCCCTCCTCTTCAATTTTTTGGAAGAGTTTAAACAGGATTGGTATTAATTCATTTTGAAATGCTTGGTAGAATTCACCTGTGAAGCCATCTGGTCCTCAACTTTTCTTTGCTGGAAGATTTTTGATGATGGATTCAATCTCCTTAATTGTAGTTGGTTTGTTAAGTTCTTGTATTTCTTGTAGTGTCAGTGTAGGTTTGTTGTGCATTTCTAGAAATTTGTCCATTTCATCTAAGTTGTCTAGTTTGTTGGCATATATTTTCTCAATATCCTCTTAGGATTCTTTTTATTTCTGTGAGGTCATTTGTAATCCCCCCCCCCTTCATTTCTGATTGTGTTTATTTGCATCTTCTCTCTTTTTTTCTTTGTTAGTCTAGTGAGGGGTTTGTCAATTTTATTGATCTTCTCTAAGAACCAGCTTTTGATTTTGTTGATTTTCTCTATTGTTTTTCTGTTTTCATTTTCATTTATTTCTGCTCTAATCTTTATTATTTCTTTCCTTCTCCTTGCTTTGGGATTGGTTTGCTGTTTTTTTTCTAGTTTCTCAAGGTGTTCAGTTAAATCTTTGAGTTTAGCTCTTATTTTTTAATATAGGCATTTAGGGCTATAAATTTCCCTTTCAATACTGCCTTCGCTGTATCCCATAAGTTTTGATATGTTGTGTTCTCATTTTCGTTTGTCTCAATATATTTCCTGATTTTACTTGCAATTTCTTCTTTGACCCACCGAATATTTAGGAGTGTGTTGTTAAGTCTCCATACATTTGCAAATTTACTTTTTTCCGGTCTGTTACTGATTTTTAGTTTCATTCCATTATGATCTGAGAAGGTGCTTTGTATAATTTCAATCTTTTTATATTTATTGAGAGCTGAATTGTGACCTAACATGTGGTCTATCCTGGGGAAAGATCCATGGGCACTTGAGAAGAATGTATAACCCGCTGAGTTTGGATGCAGTGTTCTGTATATGTCTATTAGGTCTAACTTGTTTATCATATTGTTCAAGTTCTCTGTTTCCTTGTTGATCTTCTGTCTAGTTCTATCTAATGATGTGAGAGGGGTGTTGACGTCTCCAATGATTATTGTAGAAATGTCTATTTCTCCCTTCAGTTTTGCCAGAGTTTGTCTCATATATTTTGGGGCACCTTGGTTAGGTGCATAAATATTTATGACTGTTATATCTTCCTGGAGGATTGTCCCTTTTATTAATATATAATGGCCTTCCACATCTCTTATCACTTTTTTTTGCATTTGAAGTCTGTTTTTTCTGATATTAGTATAGCTACCCCTGCTCTTTTCTGTTTACCATTCGCGTGGAGTATCTTTTTCCAACCTTTTACTTTCAGCCGGTTTGTATCCTTGGGTCTGAGGTGAGTTTCTTGTAAGCAGCATATGGATGGCTCATGTTTTTTTATCCATTCTGTCAGCCTGTATCTTTTGATTGGGGAATTTAATCCATTCACATTCAATGATATTACTGAAAACGCACTATTTATTTCCTCCGTTTTATTCTTTGGTTTTCATATGTCATCTTATTTTTGTCTCTCTTTTTACTCTCTTGTTTATCCTTTCTGCTTTTCTTTCTTCTATACTCTCCTCCAAGCCTCTCTCTTCTGTCTTTTTCTTTCAGGTTAAGGCTTCCTTTAATATTTCCTGCAAAGGTGGATTCTTTTTTGCAAACTCTCTTAGTTTCTGTTTGTTTGAGAATACTTTATACTCACCTTCATATTTGAAGGATAGTTTTGCTGGATAAAGAATTCTTGGCTGGCAGTTTTCTCTTTCAGTTTCCTAATTGTATCATACCACTGTCTTCTCATCTCCATGGTTTCTGAAGAGAAATCTGCACTAAGTCTTACTGGACATCCTTTGTACATGATCATTTGCTTCTCTCTTGCTTCTCTGAGAATTTTCTCTTTATCTTTTACATTTGACATTCTGAATAGTATGTGTCTGGGCATAGGTCTATTTGGATTTATTCTCATTGGGATACAGTGTGCTTCTTGGACCTGTAAGTTCATTTCTTTCATGAGAGTTGGGAAATTTTCAGCTATTATTTCCTCAAATACTCTTTCTGCCCCCTTTCCCTTCTCTTCCCCTTCTGGAACTCCCATGACATGTATGTTGTTGCATTTTGTGTTGTCATTCAACTCTCTGAGCCCCTGCTCAATTTTTTCCATTCTTTTCTCTGTCTGTTTTTTTTTTTTTTTTTTTGTCTTCAATTTTAGCCGCTCTCTCTTTGGTGTCACTTATTCTTTCTTCTATCATTTCAAGTCTGCTGTTGTATGCATCAAATGAGTTTTTGACTTCACCTATTGTGTCTTTCATGCCCATGGACTCCGTTATTTTTCTGTTCAGGGTTTCAAATTCTTCTTTGTGTTCTCTCAATGTCTTCTTGATGTCATTGATCTCTTTAACTATATTCTCTTTTATCTCATTAAGTTGATTTTGGAAATTTGTGCTCATCTCGCTGATTAGTTCTCTCAAATTCTGCATCTCTTTTGAGACTGATGTATTCCTTTTCTTGGGCCATGTCTTCTATTTTCCTAATATGGCTCATAATTTTTTGCTGGTGTTTAGGCATCTGGTTAGGATGTAGTTTACTTAGATGCTCAATCTCTTTCTCTTTTATAGGGATTTAGTGGCAGGAGGCTGTTAGTTAGCACAGCTCTTTGATTTTTGGCTCAACCTTGATTGTTAGGATTGTCCTGCTGGTTGCTCAAAAGTGGGCACTGGATCCAGTAATTGGTTGTAGAGTTGCTTCCTAGGGCCTTGGGCAGGGAGGCTATAGAGTCCAGGAAAAGCCTCTCCTATTTATTTTTAATTTTCTTATGTGCATTTCCTTGATCTGCCAGGAGATGGCGCTCGTTGGCAGCTCTCAATTCAATGCCTGGTCAGAGTGTATTTGTTGTGACACAGACCAGATCAATGTGATAGAGCTTCCTGTCTGGGGGCTAAGAGCCACATAACTCAAAATTCTGAGACAATTCTCCAGTCTTCTCTGGCAGCCCCTCCCTTTTCCCAGCTAGGAAATATTTCCACTCCCCTCTGAATCCTCAATAATCAGTCCCTGTTAGTAGAGGAGGAGATTGGGAGGTTTGTATATCTTTAGCCCCTTGCAGGCTCCAAGGCAAACAATGATGCAGCCCCATGCAGCCTGGAAGGGCTCTCGGGACAGGGCTGACCAAACCTGCAAGTCCAAAGCAGGGTCAGCCCCAGGCTCTCTCTCCCCTCTCCTGTGGAGTTTTCAACCAATTAGTCCAGGCTAGAAGAGAAGGAGATTGGGAGGGTCAGATTTCTCCAGTCTTTCCTAGGCTCCCAGGGCAAACCACTGTGTGGAAGGATCAGTGGGACTCCGCAACCCAAATTTGCAGGTCAGAACCTGAGTCAGCCTAAGGCTGTGTCCCTCTCTCTCCCCTTTCTGGGAGTGGCAGATCCCTGAAGCCCCCTTTATCTGTGGTCGCAGGCCCAGAGGCCCAAGAATTCTGAAGAGTGTGGGGGAGGGTGCCGGCAGCAGCAGAAACTGCTACTTGCAGCTCACAGTTCTGTAGTCACGATTTCCCTCTTCTGTCCCTCTCTCCTCTGGGTGGTGTGCAGCCTTCACCTGCTGTCCTAAACCCTAGAAGATCTTTTTCGGGGCTGTTTCAGCTTGTCCTCTAGCTATTTTTCTGGAGAAGAGATTCCCGTGTCTTACTAGTCCGCCATCTTCCCGGAAGTCTGAATGACTTCTTTTTTTTTTTTTTTTTTTTTTTTTCCCTTTCCCCCCCCCTTATTTGGCAATATTGTCATTTTTGTTGTTCACAGTGAGTGATTTAGGTATCATTTGCCTTCCAGTAGTAGAGATCAATTTGTCTTTCTCACTCTTGCACTATTTTTGTCATAGTTTATGTTTTTATAACTAAGTCAAGCCTTGCAATGTTTCAACAAATTTTACCTGAATGACTTCTTGATGTCATTGATCTCTTTAACTATGTTCTCTTTCATCTCATTAATTTGATTTTGGAAATTTGTGCTCATCTCACTGATTAGTTCTCTCAAATTCTGCATCTCTTCTGGGACCTTGATGTATTCCTTTTCTTGGGCCATGTCTTCTATTTTCTTAGTATGGCTCGTAAGTTTTTACTGGTACTTAGGCATCTGGTTAGGTTGTATTTTACTTAGATCCTCTATCTCTTTCTCTTTTATGGGTTTTTTTTTTTTTCTGAAAAAGTAGAACTCCATTTATTATTACTGTTATTATTATTATTATTACTTTTTAAATTATGGGTAAAAATCAAAATTCTCACAATACATACAAACATTTGCTAAATGATATATAAATATATATGCATATATGTGCATTTGCCTACAAAAATGTTATTTATATATATATATATATATACATATATTTTAAGAGGTGCTTAGATTACCCAAAATATTACACGGAACCCACTGGGATTCCCATGTTGCCCACCTCCCACACCTCCCACCACATCCCACACAAACATCTCCCACAGTGTGGCCCACCACCCTCAATGATTTATGGGGTTTTAATGGCAGGAGAGTGTGAGTTACCACAGCTCTTTGATTTTTGGCTCAACCTTGATTGTTAGGATTGTTCTCTTGGTTGCTCAAAAGTGGGCACTGGACCCAGTAATTGGTTGTAGAGTCGTTTCCTAGGGCCTTGGGCAGGGAGTATATAGAGGGCAGGAAAAGCCTCTCTTACTTATTAATTTTCTTATGTGCACTTCCTTGGTCTGCCTGGAGATGGTGCTTGTTGGCAGCTCTCAATTCAATGCCTGGTTGGAGCGTAATTGTGACACAGGCCAGATCAATGTGATGGAGCTTCCTCTCTCGGGGCTAAGAGCCTTGTAATTCAAACTTTATGAGACAGTTCTCCAGGCTTCTCTCATAGCATCCCCCTTTTCCCAGCTAGGAAATATTTCCACTCCCTTCTGAATCCTCAACAATCAGTCCCTGTTAGTAGAGGAGGAGATTGGGAGGTTTGTGTATCTTTAGCCCCTTGCAGGCTCCAAGGCAAACAATGGCACAGCCCCTCCCGGCCTGGAAGGGCTCTCAGGACAGGACAGACCAAACCTGGGAGTGTAGAGCTACTCTTGACTCCTCTTTCTCCCAGACCACATCTATTTAGTCCTCAAAATGCATCTCAAGTCCAAACACTTAATGTCAGTTTCACTGGTGCCTCCAGATCCAAGCCCCTATCTGTTGGATTTTCACAACTTCTGTGAGCTAAATGGTTTCCCTGCTTCTGCCCACCCACCATTTTGGGCTATTTTCAACACAGCAGCCAAAGGGATCCTGACAAAATGTAAGTCAGCTATTTTATTTTGCTAAAGGGCTGCCAATGCAAAGTACCAGAAATGGGTTGCCTTTTATTAATGGGATTTATTTGGGATAAAAACTTACAATTCCAAAGCCGTGAAAAGTCCAACTCAAGGCACCATCAGAGGTGCTTTCTCACCACAGTCAGCTGCCACGTGGGGTGGCAAGATGGCCACTGATCTCTGCTGAGGCCTCTGCCTTTCTGCAGCTGTAGGCAAACCTGGCATAGAGCTTGTCTCTTTCCAGGCCTCCTCTCTCAGTCTTGTCAGCTCCATTTTCTCCTGAAGTTCAGCTGTAGGCTATCAGGCATAAGGCTCATGTCTCCTTGGGCCTCAGCTCTTTAAGCCTCTCAAGAGTGTCTGTCCTTGCAGCTCAGCTGTGGGCAAAACTAGCACCAGGGGATGTGGTTTTTCACCATGCCATAGATACCTGCGACTTTGGTAGTTGGCTGGGAGGAGATCAATTCACCTTTTGTCTTCTTGGTACTTAGGCAGAAGGGAACCCAGAGAATTGAGGTGTCAGAGATGCCTTGTCTTTTCAATGGTCTGAACTAACTGGATCCCAGGACAGGGCATAATTTTCACATAAGATTACTGAACTGTACTAGCTATCTATTGCTGCATACAAAATATTCCAAAACGTAGTGCCTTAAAACAACAAACCTTTGTCATCTCAGAGTTTCTGTGGGGCAGAATCTGGGTGTGGCTTCCTGGGTCCTCTGGCAGCAGGTCTCCGTAGGTCACAGGCACACGGAAGGCTGGGAGCTTTCATTTCAAGGCTTGACTGGGGCTTCCAAGCGCGTTTGTATCACAGTTGGCAGGTCTTAGATCAGGGGTTCTTAACAGGGGGTCCGTGAGCTGGAATTGAGATTTACAGAACGTGTTGGTGCAGGTGTGACATATTTATTAAATAATACATTATATAGTGTAGACTTCATAAGGGCCCATGGTTTTACCTGACTGGCAGAGGGGTCTGTGGAACAAGAAAGGTGAAGCCTCCCTGGCTTAGAGATCAGCTTCCAGCCTCACACACGTAGCTGCTGCAGGCATTGGTACTCTCAAGGGGGTCTCTCCCCTGGCTTCCCGAGAGTCCATCTGACGGGGCAGCTGGTGAGACAAGAGAGAGTCAGAGAGCCCCCGAGATGGAAGCTTCAGCCTTTGTCACTCAGTGTCAGGAGAGACATCACACCATTTCCCACATCCTACTTGCTAGCAGCTTTCTTATGGGGAAGGTGTTACACAAGGATGCGAATTCCAGAGGTGAGGCTCATTGGGACCGTCTTCGGGGCTTCCTACCACAGTCCGCCCTCCAGCCCCAGATGACTCACCCCCTCCCCAGAGACATCCCCAGAGCCTCATCTCCATGCAGCCTCAGCTCAAAGCCCAGGATCTTGTCATTTAAATCAGGTCCAGGTGTGGATGCAGTTCCTTAAGCACACCCCTGCTGCTCTCTCTCTCTGTATTCCCGTGAAACTAAGGAGAAAGCAGCCCACCCCACACCCAGCAGACAGTGGTGACACAGAAATAGGACAACTCTGCAGGCATTCCCGTTCAAAAAAGGGGGAAATGGGAAGCATAGGGGAGCACTGGTTCACAGCACTTAGGAAATCCAGCTGGGCAAATGCTGGAAATACCTTGATTAGGCTTTAAGGCTTGGGAAGCTTCTGGTTCTTGGTTCTGCCCTCTGAACCATCGGTCCATTTTTGTGAAAGACAGCACTTGTTTTCAGCTTTTTCTCAGCCTAATTCCCACTATTAGACTTTTTGGACTCCAAATGTCTGTTTTCTTTTTGTACCGTCTTTTTCCTTTTGTCTGAGCTGGTAGTGTTTCTGCATATATAACTCTTAAGAACTTAATGGGTATTTTGTGACACTTTTTGAGGTTCACTCCCTTAGGCAAAAGCCACACCTGCAGACCTCTTAGAGATTAGCTCCTCTCTCCCTTGTCTTTCTGTTGAGTGACTGCGGTACAGCACCTGTTTCCTCCTGGGGGGTCTCACGCTTCATCGAAAGGGCCTCTGAGGGATCCTCGGTCTCTTTGCAGGGCCGTTGGGGTGGCTGAGCAGTGCTGGGAAGCTCCACCTTTGACCTTCCTGGGACCTTAATGAATGTCACCCTTGGCTTCATCTTTAGACCATGGTATTTCTTAATTTTAACATCATTTCTATCTGGAGAAGCTGAGCATTTTGAAACTAGCAAGTAGTAGATTCTTTTTAACAGTTCTTTGCTTGATTCATCTCTCTCTTCATATTTTACTGTGAGAAGAAAGCAGCAGCTAGGTGGCATCTTCAGCACATTGCTCAGAAATCTGAGCTGGAGCTCCGAGCTCTTTAGGTATGCTTCCTACTTTTAATGTAACTGCAGGTGATGGTGCGACTGATCTCTGTGCCGCTGCCTAACAGAACCTCTCTTTCTCTAGTTTCCAGTGAGATTTTCCTCACTCCTGGAAGCCCTTACCTGCAGCATCCTCAAGGTTCACAAACCCATGAATAGCACACTCAGGGCACTGTAAGCCTTCACTGATACTCCACTCAGTGCCCCTTCTCTTCAAAACCATGCCTATGTTTTAGGAGTTTGTTATAGCAGCACCCCATTTTGGTTCTAGAATCTATACTAGTTATCTATTGCTGTGTAACAAATCGCACCAAAGCCTGGTGACTTAAAACAACAAACATTCGTTATCTTGCAGTTCCTGTGGGCCAGGAATCAGGATGTGATTAGCTGGGTGCACCTGGCTTAGTGTCCCTCAGGAGGGCGCAGTCGTGTTGAGGCTTGGTTGGGGCTGGAGGTTGCACTTTCAGGGTTGTCTTCACGGCTGTGGCAGGCCTCTTATCAGCTGCCCAGCTCACACACGTGGCTGCCGTGGGCATCGTTTTCTGGTCTTGTGGTCTCTCCATGGGCTGCCTGGGTCCTCATTACGTGGCAGTGACCTCAGAGTCAGGAGCACACTGGTGGGAACCACAGTCTTTCTGTAAGTGTATCCTGGAAGTAACAACCCTCCACTCAGCATTACATGTGAGTAACTGTGCCCAAGCCATCTTTGAGGGGATGGCATTATATGGGGTGAATCCCATGAGGTGGGGCCGGGGGTGCCACCTTAAAGGCCACCTACCACATGAGCCTATGCAGAAAATTTTGAGGATAAATAGAAAGCAAGAGAGGTGTTTGAATACTGTCAATGAAAAGATTTAAAAAACTGCTGTCTTCAACTCAGGGCAAATGTCTAGATGACTTGTGAGCACTGAGAAAAATTGGTGATGATGGTTGGTGCCAGCACATGGCCACTGTAACAGATTTTTGGCAAGCTTACCTCATTTGCATTTTTTATAATATTAGATTTTAGTTTTTAGAGGTGTTTTTGGTTTACAGGAAATGTGCAAAAGTACAGAGAGTTCCCATATTTCCCCTACACATAGACACACACACACAATTTCTCCTGTTATTAACATCTTGCATTAGTGTGGTGCATTTGTTACATTACTGAGCCAATATTGGATATATTATTATAATTATTATTATTTAAGATTTATTTATTTCTCCACCCCCCCCTTCTTGTTTGCGCTCACTGTCTGCTCTGTGTCTGTTCGTTGTGTGTTTGTCTTCTTTTTAGGAGGCACCAGGAATCGAACCCAGGACCTCTCATGTGGGAGAGAGGCACCTAATTGTTTAAGCCACCTCTGCTCCATGCTTGTGCCTCTTATTATGTTTTTCCTCCTTGTGTCTCTTCTTTATGTCATCTTGGTGCATCAGCTCATCACACCAGTCCATTGCATCAACTTGCTGTCTTGCTTGTCTTCTTTAGGAGGCACCAGGACCTGAACCAGGACCTCCCATGTGGTAGGCAGGTGCCCAACTGCTTGAGCCACATCTGCTTCCTGGATACATTATTATTAACTGAAGTCATCTATGGTTTACATTAGGGTTCACACTTTGTGTTGTAGTTTTATGGGTTTTCATAATGCCATATGTTCACCATTACAGTGTCCTACAGAATAGTTCCACTAAATTATACATTTTGGATACAAGTCCTTATCAGATGTGTGTTTTGCAAATATTTTTTCCAGTTTGTGCCTTGTCTTTTCATTCTCTTAATGGTGTCTCTCATGGAGCACAAGTTTTAATTTTAATTAAGTCCAACATTAATTTTTTTCTTTCATGGGTCGTGCTTTTGCGGTTGTATCTAAAACGTGATTGGCAAAGCCACAGTCACCTTTATTTTCTCCTATGTTATCTTTTAAAGTTGTATAGTTTTGAGTTTTCCATTGTGATCAATGGTCCCTTCTGAGTTAATTTTTCTGAAAGGTGTCAAGTCTGTGTCTCAATTCTTTTCCTGCATGTAAACAACCAGTTGTTCTTGCACAAATTATTAAAAAGACATCCTTTCTCCATTGAATTGTCTTTGGTCCTTTGTCAAAGATCAGTTAATATATTTGTATGGTCTGTTTCTGGGCTCTCTGTCCTGCCCCAATCTCCCATTTGTTTATTTTTTCACCGACACGACACTTTCTTGACCACTGTAGCTCCGTGGTAAGTCTTGAAGGCTTTGCTCTTTTTCAGTATTGTGTTGGCTATTCTGGGCCTTTTGCCTTTCTATAGAAACTTTGAAGCAGTTTGTTGACACCCACAAATAACTTGGCTGCAATTGTTATTGGGATTACATCAAATCTATGTATAAAGCTATGAAAAATTGACATTTTAATGATATTGAGTCTTCCTATCCATGAACATAGATGTCTCTCCATTTATTTAGATCTTCAGTTTCTTTCATCAGAGTTGTGGTTTTCTTCCTATTAATCTTGTACATATTGATAGATTTATATCTAAGTTTTTCAACATTTTGGTGCTAATGTAAATGGTGTTGTTTTTTATTTCCAATTCCAATTGTTCTTTGCTGACACATAAGAAAGCAAATGACTTCTATATATTAACCTTGTTTCCTGCAACTTTGCTATAATTACTTCTTAGTTCCTGCAGTTTTTGGGTGATTTTTTGAATAGTCATATAATCTGTGAACAAAGACACTTTTATTTCTTCCTTTCCAAAATGTATACTTTTAATTTCCTTTTCTTGTCATGAGTTATAAAACTTGTGGGTATAGAGTTGTTTGTAATATATCTTTATTATCCTTTTAATGTCCAGGGGATTAGTTGTGATGGCCCCCTTTCATTTCTGATATTAGTAATTTGTGTCTTCTCTTTTTTTCTTGGCTAGCCTGGCTAGAGGTTTGTCAATTTTATTGATCTTTTGAAAGAACCAGTTTTTTATTTCATTGATTTTCTCTATTGATTTACTGTTTTCAGTTTCTTTGATTTCTGCTCAAATATTTATTATTTCTTTTCTTCTGCTTATTTTGAACTTAATTTGTTTTTTCTTTTTTGAGTTTCCTTAGGAGGAAGCATAGATTTTATTTTATTTTATTTATTTATTTATTTATTTATTTATTTATTTATTTATTTATTTTTTAAAGATTTTATTTATTTATTCATTTATCCCCCCCCTTGCTGCTCGTGCTCGCTGGGTCAGCCAACCACGCCGTGCGGGCGGGCCCGCCCCCACCAGGAGGCCCCAGGAACCGAACCCGGGGCCTCCCATATGGCAAACGGGAGCCCTACTGATTGAGCCATAGCCGCTTCCCCATAGATTTTAAATTTTAGATTTTTCTGCTTTTCAGATATACTCACTCAATGCTTAAATTTCCTTCTAAGCACTACTTTTGTTGCATCCTACAAATTTTGATAAGTTGTATTTTCAATTCCATTTAGTCCAAAATATTTTAAAATTTCTCTTGAGACTTCCCCTTTGACCCATGTGTTATTTTAGAAGTATGTTGTTTAGTATCTAAATAATTAGGGACTTTCTAGTTATCTTTCTGTTACTAATTTCTGGTTTAATTCCATTGTTGTCTGAGACCATACTTCATGTGGTTTCTGTTCTTTTAAATTTGCTGGGGTGTGTCAGATGGCCTAGGACAGGCCCACCTTGACGAATGCTCTGTGTGGGCTTGAGAAGAATGTTCCTCCTGCTGCTGCTGGATGGAGTTTTCTGTAAATGCCAGCTAGGCCCGGTGGGTGTGTCAGATGGCCCAGGATAGGCCCACCTTGATGAATGGTCTGTGTGGGCTTGAGAAGAATGTGCCTCCTGCTGCTGCTGGATGGAGTCTTCTGTAAATGCCAGCTAGGCCCGGCAGGTTGAGGGTGCTGTTTGCTTACTGGTTGTCTGCCTGCTGGGTCTACCTATTGTGTTAAAGTCTCCGGCATAATAGTGGATCTGTCAATTTCTCCTTGCATTTCTATCAGTTTTTATTTCACATATTTTGACCCTTTGTTGCTAGGCACATACACATTCAGGGTTGTTATGTCTTCTTGGAGAACTGACCACTTTAATGTTATGTAATGACCCTTCTTATCACTGATAATTTTCCTTGCTATTAAATCTGCTTTACCTGAAAGTAATATAGTGACTCCAGCTTTCTTTGGATTAGTGTTAGCATGATATATCTTTCTACATCCTTTAGTTTTAATCTTTGTCTTTATATTTAAAGCAGATTTCTTGTATACAACATATGATGGGTCTTGATTTTATTATCCACTCTGACATTTTTGTCTTTTAATTGATGTAATTAGAACAGTCACATTTAAAGTTGAGTGGGACGGTGACCACCTAACTCAAATGTTCTGAAGACAGAGAGTTGGACTAGAGGCAGCAGTAATTTATTTCTTTCTCATGAGAAAGGGCACACGCCTAGGCTAATGGAAGTGGGCAAGTGCATGTGATCAGTGCAAGAACAAAGATTATATAGTTTCCCTGACACAATGTCCCATTTCCCTCCTTCCCCAACCTTACCCATCTCCTGTTGGCTGGGAGTTGTGGGTTTACAATCTTAGGCATGAAAATGAACCCAATCCTAAGGCAAAAAGTGTAAGGGTAAGTTCTAAGTGTCCAAGTTCATCCCCTTTACTGACATGGGTTTTTGGAGTTTTTGGGAAGTGACTTGAACAAGAATGTGAGAGGGTTAGATAAGCAGGAACAGGGAATTCAGTTTGAGGAGAGGCCACTCTTTGTTCTATTTCTCTCAAAGTGATTAATGATATAATTAGATTAATATCTACCATATTTGCAACTATTTTCTCTTTGTTGTCCTTTTTTTTCTTTTTTGGTCCTCCATTCTTTTTTTGCCTCTTCTAGTTTTAGTGAAAGTTGTATAGGATTCCATTTTCTCTCCTGTCTTAGCATATGACTTACAATTCTTTTTAAAATCATTTTCTTAGTTGTCCTAGAGTTTGCAAAATACCTTAACAATGAATCTAAGTTTTGTTTTTTTTTTAAGATTTATTTATTTACTTTATCCATTTTAAACCCCCCTTCCCCATTTGCTGTTTTGTGTCCATTCGCTGGGCAATTCTCTGTGTCTGTTTCCTGCCATCTCTTCTCATCCTCCTCCTCCAGTCCTCACCAGGATTCGATCCTGGAGACCTCTGATGTAGGAGAGAGGTGTTCTGTCATCTGCGCCACCTCAGTCCCTGGTTTTTGGAGCTTTCGGAGCATCTTGTCTTGTCTCTCTCTCCCCTGTGTCTCTCTCCGGTTACGTCCTCATCTTGCTGCATGGCTCCCGGGGCCTGGCGGCTCACTGGCACACAGAGCCTGGCAGCCCATGCACCTTCTACATTTGTATATATTTTTATTTTACCAGGAGGTCCTGGGGATCGAACCAAGGGCCCTCCATATGGCAGGCAGACGCCCAACCATTTGAGCCACATCTGCCCCCATGAATCTAAGTTCACACTCAAATAATACTCTACCACTTCATTGGTAGTGCAGGTACCTTATCACAGATCATCCTGATTCCTCCCTTCTGCTCCTTATCACCTTGATGGTATTCACTTCACATATCCCTAAGCTATAATCTTGCAATGTATTTTTTGCTATTATTATTTTGAATAGACTGTTAGCTGTTAAAATCAAGAATTAGAAAAATTAGAGAGGATTGTGGGAAGATGGCAGAGTAGAAAGCTCCATGAATCAGTTCCTCCACAAAAACAACTCCTGAATTGGCAGGAACTGTCTGAATCAACTGTCTTGGAACTATGGAGTCTAGAGGAACACTTGCAGCATCCAGGGAAGAGCTGGTTAAAGAGACTGGTAAATTGTGGTAAATATCAGTGAACTTTACCTTTTGTGTAGCAGCTACCAACCCTCCACCCTGTACCATATGGCAGGTAGCTGTGGGGGCTGCAGTCTGTGCTCCTGGTGCCAGGGTGGGCAGTAAGGACTTTGCCACCCAAAATATGGGGGGATATGTGGTCTGACTACTGATCAGTGCTTTTGATTGCTCCTTTTGATCACTGGGGGGGGGGTGTCTGGCAAGGAAGGTGGCCATTGTTTCAACCACACAGGCAAAATGGGAGACTAGTATTAAAGAAAGAGGACCACTTTTCTTTCTTTGCTTTCTCAATTTGGATGTAAAAATAATTTGGAAAAGTTACAAACTGAGACTCCAACCTTCAAAAAGAAAAAAACCCCACAATCCCAGAGGAGAGAGGAATAAGATTTCCAGAGTTACAACAACTTCATACTCAGAATGTCCACTTCTCAACAAAAAATTAAAAACCACACAAAGAACCAGGAAAGTGTGGCCATTCTCAAGAAAATAAAAAAGAGTTTGACAGACCTATTCCTGAGGAAGCTCATTCATTGGAACTGTTAGTCAAAGACTTTAAATCAACTGTCTTAAATATGTTCAATGAGCTAAAGGAAACCATGGACAAGGAAATAAAGAAAATTAGGAAAATTTTGTCTGAACAAAATAGGTAGACATTATAAAACCAAATGGAAATTCTGGGGCTGAAAAGTACAATCATTGAAATGAAAAACTCTAGAGGGTTTCAGTGGCAGACTTGAGCAGGCAGAAGAAAGGATAAGAGAATTTGAAGACAAATCAACTAATTATCTAATGTGAGAAGTAGAAAAGAAAAACAATGAAGAAAAATAAACAGAACCTGAGGGATCTGTGGGACCCATCAAGTGTACAAACATAAGCAGCATAGGACTCTCAGAAGAAGGAGAGAGAAAAAAGGGGCAGAAAAAGAATTTGGAGAAATAATGGCCCCAAACTACACAAATCTGATGAAAGACATGAATATACATACCCAAGAATCTCAATGAACTCCAAGCAGGATAAACACTATGAGATACACGCTGACACATTATTTTAAAATTCTCAAAATCCAAAGAAAAAGAATATTGAAAGCAGCAAGAGAGAAGTAACTTGTCATATACATAGAATCCCAATGAGAGTATAAGCAGATTTCTCATCAGAAGCCATAGAGGCCAGAAAGCAGTGGAATAACATATTTGCAATCCTTAAAGAAAAAAAAAAAATCAACCAAGAATTCTATATCCTTCAAAATTATCCTTCAAGGATGAAGGAGAAATTAAGTCATTTACACATAAACAAAAGCTGAATGAGTTCATTACCAGAAGGCCTGCCCTACAAGAAATGCTAAAGGGAGTCCTTTAAGCTGAAATGCAAGGACACTAGACAGAAACTCAAAGTCATAAGAAAAAATAAAGAACATTGGTAAAGGTAACTATGTCGGTAAATATAAAATCCTGTATTAATGTACTTTTGGTTTGTAACTGCTTATGACTTAAAAGGCAAATGTGGGGAGGCGGCTGTGGCTCGATCGGTGGGGCTCCCGTTTGCCGTGTGGGGGGCCCCGGGTTCGGTTCCCGGGGCCTCCTGGTGAGGGCGGGCCTGCCCGCGCGGCGTGGTTGGCTGACCCGGCGAGCGCGGGCAGCGGGGGGGGGATGGATGAATAAATAAATAAAATCTTAAAAAAAAAAAAAAAGGCAAATGTGTAAACAATAATTAAAATCTATGTTAATGGACATACAGTGTTTAAAGATGTAATCTGAGACAGTAACATTTAAAGGGGGGAGAGGCATAGATGTATAGGAGTAGAGTGTTTGTATACTACTGAAACTGAGTTGGTATTATTTAAACTACATTGTTATTAATGTAAGATGTTAATTGTGATCACAAATGTAACCACTAAAAAATATAAATTCAAACTTAAAAGGAAGAAGTTAAACTATCTATTCACAGATGACATGATCCTATATATAAAAAAATCCCAATAAATCTATAAGAAAGCTACTAGAAATAATAAACAAGTTGTGCTGAATTGCAGGGTACAAGATCAACACTCAAAAATCAGTGAAGAATCCATATACTAGTAATGAACAATCTGAAAAGGAAATTAAAGTAATTCCACTTCCAATTGCATCTAAAAAATAAGAATAAATAAATTTAGGAATTTATTTAATAAATAAAGAATAAATTTAAGCAAAGAGTTGAAATACTTGTATACTGAAAACTACAAAACATTGCTGAAAAATTTAAAGATGTAAATAAATAGCAAGGCATGCTGTGTTCATGGATTGGAATAATTAATATTGTAAAGATATCAACACTACCTAAAGCAGATAGGGATTCAATACAATCCCTATCAAAATTGCAAGGGACCCTGAATAGTCAAAGCAGTCTGGAAAAAGAATATTGGAGGGAAGCAGATGTGGCTTAAGTGATTGGGCTCCTGTCTACCATATAGGAGGTCCAGGGTTTGATTTCTTCACTCCTGGTGAAGGCAAGCTGGCCCACACAGGAGAGCTGGCCTGTGCAGAGAGCTGGCACAGCAAGATGACACAACAAAAAGAAACACAGAAGAGAGACAGTAAGAGACGCACCACACCAGGGAGCTGAGGTGGTGCAAGAGCTTGAGTGCCTCTCTCCCACTCTGGAAGGTCCCAGGATCAGTTCCCAGTGCTGCCCAAAGAGAAGACAAGCAGACACAGAAGGACACACAGAGAGCAGACAGCAAGCACAAAACAACAAGGTGGGGGGAGAAATAAATAAATCTTTAAAAGAATAAAAAAAGAGGAATATTGGAGGACTCACACCTACTGATTTCAAAGTTACTATAAAGCAACAGTAATCAAAGTGATGTGGTTCTGGCATAAGAATATGTACATAGAACAACAGAACTAGAGTTGAGAGTCCAGAAATAAACCCTCACATCTATGGCCAGCTGATTTTTGGCAAGGATGACAAATCCATTAAATGGAGAAAGAATAGTGTCTTCAACAAATAGTTCTGGGACAACTGGAAATCTACATGCAGAAGAATGAATTTAGACACCTAATTCTCACCATGTGAAAAATTAATTCAAAATGAATCAACAAGGGAGTAGATGTAGCTCAAGTGGTTGAGTGCCTGCTTCCCGTGTATGAGGTCCAGGGTTCAATCCCTGGTACCTCCTAAAAACAAACAAATGAAACAACCAACTCTCACTGGGGAGCAGAGATTGCTCAGTGGTTTTGCGCCTGCTTCACATGTGCAAAGTCCTGGGTTCAATCCCTGGTACCTCCTGAAAAAAAAAAAAAAAAAAGCATCAACAACCTAAATAAAGAGCTAATACTATAAAACTCTTACCAGAAAAACAAAACAGAAGAGGAAAATACCTTCAGGACCTTGTGCTAAGCAGTAGATTCTTACATTTTATACCCAAAGCAAGAGTAATGAAAGAAAAACAGATTAAACTGGACTTTTAAAACTTTTTATTTTGAAATACTTTCAAACTTACAGGACAGCTTAAAAATAATATAAATCTCATACGGAGAACTCCAACATTCCCCTAATCCCCAGATACCCAAGTCTGCTAATTTTAACATTTTACCACATTTGCCATATCATTCTATCAATCCATCCAACTTTCTGTGTCACCTGTTTATCATCTATCTATATCCGTCTGTCTGTCTGTCTACCTACCTATCATCTGTCATCTGTTTACCTAATCGATATATCCATCTGTCTATTTATCAACCCATTTTCTGAACACTTGGGTATAGGTTGCTCCTTGAACACTTAATACTGCCATGTACATTTCCTAAGAACAAGGATATTTCCTTATATAACCACCTTAAGTGCAGTTATCAAGTTCAAGAAATTTAATATTGATGAAAAGCTTACTCTCTGTATTCCAATTTTTTTTTTTTAAAGATTTTATTTATTTATTCATTTATCCCCCCCTTGCTGCTTGTGCTCGCTGGGTCAGCTAACCACGCCGTGTGGGCGGGCCTGCCCTCACCAGGAGGCCCCGGGAACCGAACCCGGGCCCTCCCATATGGTAAACGGGAGCCCTGCTGATTGAGCCACAGCCGCTTCCCATGTATTCCAATTTTTAATGTGTCCAAATAATGTCCTTTTGAGTCTTTTCTCCTCTCTTATGATATCCTGTCCAGTATTACATATTGAAATTTAATTGTCATTGTCTCTTTAGTTGCTTTTTCTTCTTTTTTCTTTTAAAATGTGGAGACATATACACAACATAATCTTTCCATCTCAAACTCTCCCATTCAGTGGAATTAATCACATCCACCATATTGCAGTACCCTCACCACCTTCTGTTACTAAAATGTTCCCATCCCCCAAACAGAAAACTATCACCCATTATGCATTAACTCCCCATTCCTCCTGCCCCTGCCCCTACCACTGGCAACCTGTACTGTGTTTTCTATCTCTAAGTGCTTGCATATTCTCTCACATTCCCTTTGTAATTACCATGGGGCTTAAATTTAACATCCTAAATCTACTACAATCTCATTTAATTTGATACCAACTTAACTTCAGTAGTATACACAAACTATGCTCCTATAACCCTCTGTCGCCCCACCTTTATGTAGTTCTTGTAGCAGATTGCATGTTTATACATCATGAGTCCCTAACATTGTTTTATCATTACATTTTATGTATTTGCCTTTTAGATCATGTAGGAAGTAAAAAGTGTGTTTACAAACCAAAAATACAGTAGTACTGGCATTTATATTTAGCCATGTCATTACCTTCACTGGAGATCTTTATTTCTTCACGTGGCTTTGATGTATGGCTTATTGTCCTTTCATTTCAGGACACAGAACTCTCTTTAGCAACTCTTGTAGGGCCAGTCTAATGGTGATGAACTCCCTTGGCTTTCGTTTATCTGGGAATATCTTAATCTCTCCCTTATTTTTCAAAGATAGTTTTGCTGCATGTAAAATTTTTTGCTTTCAGCACTTTAAACATGTCATCCCACTGCCTTCTTGCCTCCAAGGTTTCTATGAGAAATTGGCACTTAATCTTACTGAGGCTCTTTTGTATGTGGCACATTGCTTTTCTTACAGCTTTCAGAATTCTCTCTTCATCTTTGGCATCTGACAATATAATTATAATTAGTTGTGGTGGGGTCTACTTGGGTTTATTCTGTTTGGAGTTCATTGAGTGCCTTGGATGTGTATATTCATGTCTTTTGTTACATTTGGGGAATTTTCAGCCATTATTTCTTTGAATATCCTCTGTCCCTTTCTCTCTTTTTCTCCTTGTAGGATTCCCACAATGTGTATATTGGTGCATTTAATGGCGTCCTACAGGACCCCCAGGCTCTGTTCACTTTTCTTCATTCCTTCTTTCTTCTGCTTCTCAGACAGGATGATTTCAGTTGTTTATCTTCAAAACAACTGAATTTTTTTTTCTGCCAGCTCCATCCAATCTGCTCTTGAACCCTTGTAGGGAATCTTTAATTTCTGTTTCTGTGGTCTTCAGTTCTGTTCGGCTCCTTTTCATAATTTCCATTTCTCTATTGATATTCTCTATGTTCATCTATCATTCTCCTGATTTCCTATAGTTCTTTATCCATGTTTTCCTTTAGTTCTTTGAGCATATTTAGGATCATTTTTTTAAAAATAGAAAAGATGTAATTTATTAAGTAGACTTAGAAATCATTACAGATAGATTTTAGGCACTTCTTGAGTACAGACTACAGGAATTATCTACCAAAGAACAGTATAACTAGCAGGCAACATCATAAAGATTTAAAATTAGTTTTTAGAACAATACACAAGGTACAGACAACTGCAAATTAATATTGCATAACTAACCCAGCTGTATCCTGTTACATTCTTTATAATTCCACACACAATTGTAGGTTTAATAGAAAGCCACCTCTTCTTTTTTCATTAAGCTCCATTACAGGATTTTTGCCACTTGCTGTGAGAATAGGGCCCTGAGTTCTTACCTCTAAGGTACTGGAGGTTTCAATTGTAGAATTTCCAGTATTATTGCTTGAATTTGAAGACACTGTTTCATTTTTGCCTTCATTATCTGATTTTTCATCAGAACTCATACATTCAATATCTGCATCAAAGCCTGTTGGGTATCCCATTGCCTGCAATACCTTCACTGCTACGTGAAGTTTTGCTGTTTTCTTGGATGGTCCTGAGGCTTCATATGTTGTGCCATAAAAAAAAAGAAGAGGTCTTAAGTATGAACTCATCTCAGAGACTGGTGGAAGCCATGACAAACGCTTTGTAATGGAGGTAGAAGTAGATGGACAGAAATTCAGAGGTGCAGGTCCAAATAAGAAAGTGGCAAAGGCAAGTGCAGCTTTAGCTGCCCTGGAGAAGCTTTTTTCTGGACCCAATGCAGCAAATAATAAGAAAAAGAAGATTATCCCTCAGGCAAAGGGTATTGTGAATACGGCTGTGTCTGCAGCAGTACAAGCTGTTCGGGGCAGAGGAAGAGGAGCTTTAACACGGGGAGCTTTTGTTGGGGCCACAGCTGCTCCTGGCTACATAGCTCCAGGCTATGGAACACCTTATGGTTACAGCACAGCTGCCCCTGCCTATGGTTTACCCAAGAGAATGGTTCTGTTACCCGTTATGAAATTCCCAACATATCCTGTTCCCCACTACTCATTCTTTTAGCCAATGACAGAAGCTAATTCCTATTGAACAACAATACAGTACCATACAGAATGTTAGAGAAAAAGCCTTTTTATCCTGCTTTCTTTGAACACACACTTGATCAAAATTATTTGTAAAGAACATCTTTCCTACTTTTTGATTTTAACAAATGCAAATTTAGTTCTCTAAAACTTGAAAACAAACAAAAAAGAAACCAGTTCTGTGAAACGGTACCTCATTTCTGGAAAATTACTTATACCAGCCCTTCTGTTCTAAGGAAATAAGCCTAGCAGTTCAAAGTTTAAGTTTTAAGAAAAGTATCAGATTATGTAAAGTTAAATTTGTGAAGGATGTATAGAGTCTCAAACACTGATCACAAATAAACTGCTTTGTTGTAACACACACACAAAAAAAATAGAAAGCCACCTTTTAGCATGCAAAGTTTAAAACTCTGGGTTTCCTTTATTCCACCATCATGGTCTTAAAATAATCTATCATACCTTCTTTGAAGCAGCATAATATAGTAGTTTTGTTTTTGTACAAGTATAGCTTTAAAGGAGTGTTTTCTATATTATGTCTGTATCTACAGAGTCAACACATGATGGCTGATTATTTTAATGTCTTTTATTTATTTATTTTTTAAAAGATTTTTTATTTATTTATTCATTTATCCCCCCCTTGCTGCTCGCGCTCGCTGGGTCAGCCAACCATGCCGTGCGGGCAGACCCGCCCCCACCAGGAGCCCCCGGGAACCGAACCCGGGGCCTCCCATATGGTAAACGGGAGCCCCACTGATTGAGCCACAGCCGCTTCCCTTAATGTCTTTTAAAAGTCCATTTCAACAGGTTTATTTTGTAAAGATAGGCTTCTTTTTTTATTTTTCTTTTTATAAGATAGACTTCTCATTACAAATTTCTCTAGAGAACTAACTTATGTTTTTCTTTGTTCTTAAAGTAATGGCATCTTTTTACAAGTCCAAACTGTACTGTTATTCTTTAAAATGTAACTCATTCTTAGAAACGGAAAGATAATACATGTATCACTTAATCCCCTCTGTGCCTAACTAGTAGGTTAAGAAACTGGCAGAGTCTAAGTAGTTCTCTTATTTTCTGAATCTACTTCTTAGCATATAAGGCTAAAATTAAGAAGCTTAAAAATATCAAATGTTGCCGGTCAGGAACTGGGTCAGGAACTGGGTCCGTGAAAACGTTGCCACGGATGAGAAAGAAAGAATAAGACAAATAGAAGAAAAACTGGGATCAGGGGACTCTCCGTCCGATATGGAGAGAAGAGCCCCGCCACCTCCTAAGGTGTGGCTTTTATTTTGGCTTTAGAACAAAGAAAATATGTATGTACATACACAAAGGCAATAGATACTTGACAGTTTACATTTTACTAAAATGAGCAAGTCTTAAAGGTTAATGGCTCAGTTCCTCTTTTCCTTCCTGAAAAGGAATTCCTTTTCTGAAATTCACAGACATTGTAAATCTTACAAGCTCAAGATGTTTCCCCACCCCGCTCCTATTAGCATTAGACCGGAGGGCTTGTTTCCTACATTCCAAGGTGACCTTCTTTTTTGTCATTTGCCATGGCCTTTAATTGAAACTCCATCATTTCCCTCTTTTTTATTAATTAAAGCTCATAGGAACCATTATATAAGCTGATACAAGGTGACCTCCTGTCACACTTGTCTTCTTCCATAGGCTCTTGTGACTGTGCCTTAGGTTGTCCTCCTCTGAGAATCTTACCCGTCATTGACTACCAGTCAAGCTTTTGAGCGCTTACATGGAAGGCAATTTCATTAATATTTATGCTTCTTCAGGTTCCTTAAATGAATATTTTTTGTGCAGATATTTAGTATTAAGATCAAGGGGTTATTAGTAGAATCTTTCTACTAAGTAATGCAAAATTAGTTCTTCATGGCCAAGTTTCTTAACATAAATGCATTTATCGGGTCTAATTACTTTAGCCTTGACAATACAAACAATTAAAATGCATATAACAATAATTCCAAATCCAATCCAAAATGATATTTGAACTGTTTTTTGTTTCCACCAATGAAACGGCTGCACCATTGGTTTCTTTCAATTCGTTTGATACATGCTCAATGCCTTCTTTTGCAATTCTAAAAGATTTATAGAAACATTATGCTTATATCCAAATCAAGTGATTTTTTCACTTCCTCCCAATCATGTTCACTATTATTATAAGCCAAAAGAGTAATACAAATAGAACTTTCATTCCAATCACATTCAAGAGCTCTTAACAAGTTTAAATGATAAATTTGATTACCCAAATGTATAATAGTTGTTTCAAGATCATTCATAGGATTATTCAGTTCTATATCAATGTGAGATTGGCTATGTCACATCTCACTTGCATTTTTATGCCAGTCCTTAACATATTGTTGATTCTGGACTTCTTGATGCAGGGCTGTGCCAGCGACAGCTGCAGCAGTTATGATGCGAATCAGTCCCAAAATTTCTGTTATTAAGTGTCCAATCAGTCTTTTAGTTCTTTTTAAATAATGGTTGAGGAAATGCCACAGTAACTGGGATTCTGGAGAGTGCTGCCAATGTCTGGTCATCTGAACCGATAACCATAGTCCTTTTCTTCTTCTTGCTATAAAAAAGAGTTTGGTTTTCATGCAAATATGAATTCTTAAGACATGTAAATAAAGAGAAATTAATGTTCCTTTCACCAAAAGTTACTTTTCCAATGATAAAACTATAGGATCTCATACACATACTGTAAGAAATTGAGTTGATTTTCTTTTTCAAATAGTAATATCAGTTTTACTGCCTTGCCTTACAAAAATTGGACCAGTTCCCCAAAATAATTTCCACAAATAACTTTGAGTTTTGTTAAGTTTAGTGTCC
>JAKSZT010053831.1:17882-33346 GCA_026826555.1 Tolypeutes matacus
CCAACATGCAACCACACTCTATCCCTTTACCATAGATTATGTCGATATGGGTGATGGCTTATATGCCATCTAATGTACTTTTCCTCTCATCCATCATGTCTTTCATTCCCATAAAACCTGTTACTTTTCTTTGCAAGCTTTCAAATTGTTCTTGTTGCTCACCCTGTGTCTTCTTAATATCTTTTATTTCTTTTGTCATATTTCTTTAAATTCTTTGAATTGTGTGATTATCACTGATTAATTGTCTTAAATCCTGTATCTCTTCAGGATACAGGTTAGTTCCTTTGTCTGGGCCATCTCTTCCTGTTTCCTAATATTGCTTGTAATTTTTTTGCTGATGTCTAGGCATCTGAATAAGTTGGTGAATTTACTCTGATGGCCAATTTCTCTCTCTTACCTATTTTTTTCACAGTTATTTGATATTTGGTTCAACTTATTCTAATTCTTTAAAATTGCCCAGCTTAAATTATCAAAATCAGGCCAGGGACCCAGTAATGTGGCACAAGTTTTCTCCCAGGGGTTAGGATACAGAGAGTACCAAAAACAGTTTTTATCCATGCAATTTCTAGACCTGCCAGCAGATAACACTCATCAGCACACCCTTCTATGGAGGTGTTTCAGTCTTGGCTTTCCTGTATTCCTGTGTTGAATCTCCAGAATGGAGCTTCAGAGCAGGCTCTGCTGGCCAAATTCACTGAAGAAAAGCTCCCTGACTCCTCCTCCCTTTTCCCTTGAAACAGCTGACAGGGAAGAAGACATCTGCTCCTTCTCAGTCAGCTGCAGTGAGCCAGAAGATTTACCCCAGCTTGATATCTTGGGGGTGGTGTTAGGCTTCAAAGCTGGGTCTTTGGGCATAACCAAAGATGTAGAGAAAAAACATTAATGTAAGAGTTAGGCAGAACTTACATTTGTTCTGTCTGCAGACAGGAGCCAAGGTCAGTCTAAAGTGACTCAAACCTGACTCCTCATGCTGCAATCTTACTCTTGCTTAAAGACCTAAATTACTACTTAGCATTTGCCTTGATTATGCATTAGCTTTTATGCATATGCATGAACATACATAGCTAGATATATAATTGTATGATTAGTATGATTAGTATGTTCAGGACATCATGCTTGCACATACAGTGCATGATCAAAAAAGGGTGGGAATTTTACTATGTTAATTAAGCAAGTTGAAGTGAAGACAGCAAGGGGCTTCTGTGCATGTCAGGCCAACCAGTTGAAGCTGATTTTCATACTCATTGCTTCAACAGGATATTCTCGACCACAAGAACCAGAATTTGGCACCAAGAGAGGGTTGCATCTTATTACTTTCTAATTTACATAGAATTCTTTCCTTTGTATCCTAGCAACAGGGAGAGAAATAAGTTACTTTCAGGTATTCAGTCATCCTACATCCATCAATTCCCTCCTTTTGGTTTTTGGCAATATTTTTATCTCAGGGGTAAGGGGTGAAGCTCAGATCTTCTGTAACTACTTCCTGCTGACACTATGGGCATCGATCTCTTAGGAAACTATAGTAAGAGACTGGTTTGAGGAGGAAAAGTAGATTTGTTAGAGTATGCAGTTGCTTTTGGATAAAGCATTGCATACATGTTATGAGTACAGGTGCATAGTCAAAAGAATTAAGAAAATAATTAATGAAGGGGAGAAGCCACTTGGTGAAGCTGGATGTGTTCCAGAAGGAGAAATTATTTCCTCATATTATGAGGTTATTGGCTATGTTCTTTAGTTCCTCAATGCTCTCGCTTCTGAAGAGATTAGTGGCTAAGTATAAGGATGTGGCTGCAATTTCAGCACATGCTGTGATCCCTAAGAAGGTAAACAAAGGGATTAATTGGATTGCTTGGTGTTACATGTTTTGGGCTTTGTTTTTAGAAGTCTGTTGAATTTTTTTTAAGTAGGCTTTCTTGGCCACTGCTTTCAAGATGTAGATTAACTGAAGCATTCCTCAGTACAGTTGGCCCAGGCATTATTTGATATTGATTGTGCAAATTTACACAGTACTAACATTTGGTTCTATTGTGGAGGTTTTGGATAATTTGCAAAACAGGTGTAAGGGATGATTAATATCATCCCTCAGGGCTAGTTATTGGTAGGGTCTAAGAGAAAGAACAGAATGAATATCTGGTGGAGTTTTTCTTTCTGAATGGGAAATGCAGGTTTCCAACAGGCTCCACTTCATATTTTGCTTCATGCTCAGGTGTGTTCTCTGGTTTAGGACTTTCTTTATCTGCTGGATCTTATAAGTAGTAAGCTTTTGCTCTGGTGTGTTGGATCCAGGACTTGATTCTCTATAACTTAAGAGAAGAATGAGAAGTTAACAGTACTGTGTAAGATCCCTCCCATTTAGGTTTAAGCTGATTTTCAGGGTGTTTGTTTTTCAAAACTTTTAAAAGAACCCAATTTCCCACTGAAAAGGGGTGGAGAAGCTGGTCTCTAAGGTTATTGGGGAATTGGGTTTTCCCCTTGGGTTGCTTAGAAAGGGCCTTCTGTATATAAGCTTGAAAGGACTTAACTCGTTTCCTCTTCTAAGGGCCACCCTGACCTGAAGGAGAGCTAGGTTAAATGTTTCTGTCCATTTTAACTGTGTTTCTAGACAAACTTTACTTAAAGTTTTCTTTATAGTTCACCCTTTCCATCTTTCCTGGTGACTCAGGTCTCCAGGTTGCATGCAATTTCCACTTAATTTTGATACATTGGTTGACACCTTGCACCACAGCCTAAATAAAAAGCAGGTTTATTATCTGACAAGTTGTTTGGGGCAGTCCAAACCTTGGGATGATTTCTTGGAGGAGGAACTTACTTACCATGGAATGCTGTTCTGTGTGGTAGGGAAAAGCTTCCACTCTTCTTGAAAAGTGTTTACAAATACTAGAAGATACAATTTTTTGTAGTTTTATAATAATGTTTTGGGTGACTCCTATTTCCCATGGGTTTAAGATTCCCAACCAGCAAGGCTGCATAGGCTAGCACCATGGCCAAGTGACCACTTTCCCCTAATTTGTATGGTTTGAGGTATAGGCAACAACAGATTATTATTACTTCCCCTTTGGGGCTGTAGGACTACTGGTCCTTTAATTCGTATTCTCAACGTTTGCATTGGTCTTGCTATTAGCATTTTAATTGGAGCAGGGACTGTAACCTGAGGTGCTGAATTTAAACAGATTAAGGCTGGAGGCAGTTTCTTAGTTCATTGTTGTAAAGATCCTTTATCACTTTTTATTTGCTCCTTTCAAAGGCTATTCATCCTTTCTATAAGACCTGCACCAGTGGGGTTATAAGGCAGATGGGAGGTTTAAATGATAGCCTGATCCATAGCTCAAAACTGTGTGAGGTGATCAGTAAATGGAGTTTCTTTAATAGTAGCTTTCTGTTTGCAAAAGTTCTGTGGCAGTGTCTGTGATAGTGAAATCATACTTTGCCCCTTCTGAGAGCAGCTGGGAACCAATGTAATCCATTTGTCATTGTGCTATTTGAGTTTTTGCTTGGCCAATACATTTCATTCAGTGAGGTAATTGTTGCAGTTGTTGGAGTGAGCATGATGGACACTCGTAGGTGATGTCCATGAGCTGCTGGAGAGTAACAGTTAGCTGGAACTCCTGCCACGGGATCTGGTAGCCATGATGTCTGCTTTTCCTGTGGAATTGCTCTTCTATTTCTTGGGTTTCAATGGCACAGTTTCAAATCTTCATGAGGGTATCTGCCTCAACCTTTCTGAGAGGGGTGTTAGAAGAGTGGGCAGGGATGTGATAAATAGTTACCTGGCAATGCTGGCCGGTGTCTCAGATGTCCTTCCACAGATTTCTCCCTCACAGAGGGCAGCCCATAAAAGTTCATTGTTCCAGTCTTGTTTCTAGTATTTGCAATTCACCCCTGGATAGGGATGGTAGTTTTCAGAGTGACTGGACAATTTTGGTTTATGCCTTCTACTTGCAGTGGGGTGTGATATGTTTTACACAGTTTCTTTTTCAAGGGGCTACATCATAATTTGGCGCCTTTCCACAATTGGGACCAAAATCCAAGAAGTATTTGCTTAGAATGCTGCCTTTGCCACAAACCCCACTCAAAGTTAATATTGGTTCTGGATACATCCAATTCACAGGGTAAGTTAGGGACCACCTCCCTTTACTGCTTGAGTCTGTGCTGTTACTCTTTTTACTTTTTAAAAAGCAGCTTGCTGAGGGTCCTCCATTCCCATGTACAACCTTTTCTGATTAACACATACATATTTGAGCTAAATGAGGGATAAAGGGTTTCCAGTGGCCCCCTAACAACCCCAAAAGTGCTATTAATTGTTTTGGAGTTTCAGGATATAAGATTAACATACAAAAAGCTATTTTGATAAAACAGGCTCTCTACTTTATATATTAACATAAGCACTTATTTAATTTTTTGGCCATTTGAATAGAGCTCTTTTAAGAATTTTTATTTGTTAATTTAGTATTACCATCCAGAGGTATGAAAATATAAACTGCACAAACAAACATAAAAGAGTCAAGATACAACAACATAAACATAAAGTTTACTAATTTGACTCATAATTCTTACTCCTTCAGTATGGTTATATCCAAGCTTTCCATCATTTCACATCTTTGATTTTTTTGCTGCTTTTAAGATCTTTGATGGGCTGAAGGGGACTCACACAGCATTAACTCACAACTTTTTAATTTCTTTATCTTTCCACAATTTAAAGAAGATTTTAACATATGAGACTTTTTGCCCATTTTTCTTTCTGTTTACAAAACAAGTTTAATTGCAATATAGTGTTAAAATTTAAAGACCCATTTTTTGGCCAAATTTCTCTGTCATTTAATCTACACCTAAGTTAAGCTTCATTACCAAAACATAATTAATTTATGCTTCTGTAACTCAGAGCCCCCAAATTTAGACCAATTTTTCAAGATGCATCCTAGTGGTGAGCACTCAGGTAATGATGCCTCATTCCTCGTGATGGCAGAAAGAAGGAGAGAGAGAGAGAGAGAGAACAGCCAAAACAAAGGCACAAAAGGCAGTGGCCTTCCCCTTTAAGGGACTGAGTGAGTGAGACTCAAACCCACAAAACCTTTCCCATTACCACCAAGCCTTTGCTATCTTAGTGAAGGTAAACCAAATGTTTAACTTGCAGTTAGCCAAAGCCAAACAGTGGGTTTCCCTTTAAGGCAGTGAAGGAGTGGGACTCAAACCCACCAAGCCTCTCCCTCTATAACCAAACCTTCACTACTTTAGTGAAGGTAAACGAAATGCTAACTTGCAGTTAACCAAAGCTGAAGAGAAATGGCAAAACTGAAAGCAAATGCTAACTCATGGTCAGCCAGAAGCAGAAAAAAAAAAAGAAGTAAATAAAGGAATGAACTCACCTGCCAAGAGAAGGAGATGAGCTGGTTCTTTGTCCTAACCTCATGAACTGATTCCATCAGTGTCTGGAAAGGTGCTCTGCCCTGAGTAACCCTCAAGTCCTTGGGAAAATCCTGAGTGGCGGCTGGAGTTAGGGATGCCCCGGTGCAGACAACCCCTTCTGTAGTTCACCTTGGAGTATTCTCTGGTTACCATTTTTATTTATTTGTTTTAGTCCCAGTGGAGTTAACAATTTGTCAGACCCCAAAGATGGGCCTTTGGGGATAACCAGAGATGTCGAGAAAAAAACCTTAACCCGAGAGGTTACATTTGTTATGTCTGCAGACAGGAGCCAAGGTCAGTCTAAAGTGACTCAGACCCGACTTCCCATGCTGTGGTTTTACTCTTGCTTAAACACCTGTTACTACATAACATGTGCTTTGATTATGCATTAGCTTTTATGCATAAGCATGAACATAAATAGCTAGATATATAAATGTATGATTAGTATGTTCAGGACATCATGCTTTCACACACACTGCATGATCAAAAAAGGGACAGATAACTCCACACCTGGGTGGGAATTTTATGTTAATTAAGCAAGTTGAAGTGAGGGGCTTCTTCTGTGCAGGTCAGGCCAACCAATTGAAGCTGGTTTTCATAGTTCATTCCTTCAACAGGATATTCTCAACCACAAGAACCAGAATTTGGAACCAAGAGAGGGTTGCATCTTATTATTTTCTAATTTACATAGATTTTTTTTCCTTTGTATCCTGGCAACAGGGAGAGAAACAAGTTACTTTCAGATATTCAGTCATCCTACATCCATAATTGGGAGAAGGGAGAACTTCCCAGCCACCTCAGTGACTTGGTAAAAAACATTTGTTGCTTTGGCTTCTTCATCTCTCTGTCCCTCACCCTTTTGGCAGTTGTGTAGCACTGTCCTGGTCTGCTGACCCCCAAATCATGTCCCTTGGACAGCTTTTGGCTCTTTCTCCATTGTTTTTGTGAGAGAATTGAGCTCTGCCTGTTAATCTAACGCCATCTTCCCACGATATCCCCCATGCTTTTTTATTTTTTAAAAAGATACTTAGATTACATAAATGTTACACAAAAAATATAGGGATTCCCATACACCCCACCTCCCACACCTCCCACAACCTCCCACATAAACATCCTTCACTAGTGTGGCACATTAATTGCTATTGATAAACATATCCTGGGGCTTTGCCAGTAAACATGGGCCATAGTTCACATTATAGACCACACTCTCTCCCACACAATTCTGCATGTTATATGATGACATAAAATGGCCTCTGTCATTGCAAGGTCACTCAGGACAATTCCCAAGTCCCAACTGCTTGCATTACAACTGCTTTTCCCTCTCCTTGTCCCCAGAGCCTCCAGTAGCCACTGGCTCCACACCAAGTTGTAATTTCTTTCATTGGCCACAGCACTTATAGTAGCACACGGACTGACTTCATCACTACTATTCTGCCTGGCCAACACCAACTACAAACGAACCCACAGCTGCACAATAATCCTGAATCACAATATGTCTATAGTAGAATACAAGTAAGTCCACTCTAGTTCATAGCTCTTCCCCCCATCCTGAGGAGTCTGGGATGGTGATGTCCACTCCAACTTCAATTGAGAGGAGGCTTATATCCCATGGGAAAGATGGAAGGGATTATCCTGCCTGCAGCTGCAGACTCTCTCCATTCCCTGGGATGGCCGTTGTCCATCATCATCTCCCTGCCAGTTGTCCTGGGTGAGTCCAATGAGCTGTAGAGTAGGAGTTGCTGCTCCACTGAGGTTCTGGGCACAGCTGACACATGGGCCACCCAAAGACTCAAGTCTCTAGACATACACCTACAAACTCCAGCACCAAGTATAGGTTTGAATAGAAGGGACAAATGAGCCATGTGCATGGAAGACATAGTTGAGTCCAACACTGTCACTCTCAGGAGCACAAAGTCCAAAGTACGGCTCACTGGCAAAGCACCAAATTCTGGAGGTATCTGCCCTGACCATAGGACCTGGGTGCCTCCAGAGCCCTCAGGAACCCCACTATTTGGGGGGTGATATCCACTTTGGAATTCTATGAGATCCTACTGAGATGTGTGTAAGTATTATCTCTGGGATGAACTCCCGACTCACCTTGAAGTCTCTTAGTCATATAAACTCATTTGTCTTTACCTTTTCCACCTTTTATTCAAGGTCTTTTTCTAGTCACATTGCCAGTTGGCACTTGGTAGCAATCCCTTGGTGCCAAGGAGGCTCATCCCAGGGAGTCACGTCCCATGCTGAGAGGAAGGTAATGCATTCATATGCTGAGTTTCAGCAAGGAGGCTCTCAGGAGGCAAACCTTAGGCACCCCATAACAATAGGATAAGTTTCAATTTCAATAGCAAAGACTCTTAAGGCTAGTCATCAATATCAAGGGCACATCTGGATCATCCTCTTTTGCCAGCCACTTCCCCTGCACTTGGGGGACTGTTTCTGCCCTCTTAGATAATGTGGCAGAGCTCTCCAGGGTGGGAATTCAATATTCTTTCATTTATTGAGTTATTCTCCACCCACGGTGACAATACCCCATGAATATTTGAACATTTTCATATACCTTATATTTATGCTCAGGTGAACTTCCTCCCATGCATCCCCCATCCCTAACACCCTACACCAACAATCCTTCCCCACCCCATTTGTAACCCGTCTGTGATCCAAAGTTTCTTCAAAGATGAAACCATTACAATAGCTGAATACAATTAACAGGAAAATGAAATAATAATGATAAGTTTAAATGTAAGAGATAAAATATATAAAAATTTTAAAAAACTAACAATAAAATAAAATTAAAAGACTGTGATATTAAAAAATGAAAAATAAAAAAAAAAATTTTTTTTTGACCTTTAACCTTTCATCACTGCAATATCTAGTGTCCAGTCTATACCGTGGCACCTTCCCTCTCTCACTCCCCAGTGTCTCACAATTTTTCATTTTGTTTTCAAAGAAGTTTTAGGTCACAGGAGACACACACAGAATACAAGAGAATCTCATATACCCAACCTCCTCCCCCTTTCCTTGCCCCATATTAAAACCTTTTTGTATGTGGATGGTAGCATTGTTATAACTGATAGTGAAACATAGCTACTAAACATTGTCAATGGTTTACACTATGGTTTACATTTTAGACCATACACTTTTATAAATTTTGATGATATTTACCATGTCCTGTGTCCATTACTGTATGGTAATGAAGAACATTTCCACTGACCACTAAATATTCCCTGTTTGATCTATTCTATTCTTCCTATCCTTTCCCCCCGCGACCCACTATGACCCCTGGCTTGACTCATTGGATGACAAGATTCATAGTTACATGCAACAAGAAGTCTTAACACAGATTTGTCCTCCCCTATTAGGAACCGCCTTTACTCTTGAGAAACTCCTGCTTGTCTATTTCTGAACAAATCTGTCCTCCAAAAGATGAGAGTCCAACTCCTTCCCGTTCATGATATGGGTTCCACCCACTGATACAACACATTATGACAGAATGAACACTCACACACTCCCTAGAAGCCTGCTCCAGGTACACCCTGTCCCGAATGCCCCCCCAACCAACACCCAAAACCAGTGACCCTTCCTTGTCATTTTGCCATAAGAGCATTCCCACCTCTATACTTTCAACCTCACACTCACAAATCACCAGTGTTCATCTGGTTCTTCTCCCAACCCTTTCCCAGTATCCTGGACCCTCTAACCCACCCTTCCCAATCTACTCACCTGTCAACCCTGCACCACCCAACCCAGTAATATCACTACCCTCCTGTCCTATCCCTTCAATACGCAACTACACTCTATCACTGTACTATAGATTACATCCATATGGGTGATGGCTCACAATCTTCTCTTCTCTTTCTATTTCTTGTAAACCTTTCCTACAGACAGTATCTCTGAGACTGTGCAATTTCCTTAATTCATATCAGTGAGGCCATGTACTGTTCATCTTTCTATGCCTGACTTCCTTCACTCAACATAAGGTATTCAAGATTCATCCATGTTATCCCGTGTGTTAGCACTTTATTCCTTCTTACAACTGAGTAATATTCCATTGTATGTATGTAGCACATTTTGGTTATCCATTCATCTGTTGATGGGCACCTGGGTTGATTCCAACTTTTGGCAATAATGAACAATGCTGCTATGAACATTGGTGTGCATATATCTGTTCATGTCTTTGCTTTCAATTCTTCAGGGTTAGACAGCAGTGGAATTGCTGGGTCATATGTTTCCTCTTAGTCTTTCCAGTGTTTGCCTCATGGACCAAGGAGCTCCTGAAAGCAGTTTTAAAAGAAAAAAGAAACAGAAAAGGTAAGCTTCATCCTTGGAATCATCAGGGTAATGGGTAATCAGCAGTCAAATTTGAAGAGTTCTCTAGAGTGTTAAAAACGTTATTAAAATGCACCAGTGTAACTATTAAATCCTTGGCTTTTGAGGAACTTTTTTTCTTGTACAGAAACATTGTTATTGGTTTCAGTCGCAAGGGCAGGATATTTTAAACCTGGAACAATGGAAGTTAGTGATGAAAGTTTTAAAAAGAGCTTATCAAAGGGGAAAAATAATTCCCCTTCATGTATGGTCTTTGTGTAGTCTTATTTCTGTTGCTCTTGAACGTTTACAATCAGATGAAGATGAAGATTGTAAACAGGATACTGCTATTGCTGGACTGATAGCAGAACAAGCTAATGGCGATTTTAGTGAAAATATATATGAAAAGGTTAATGAACAGGCAAAAACAGATAAACTCAGGTCTAATATAAAGAAGGAAAAGAAAAAGGAAGTTTATGGAACTTTTCCAGTGGTTGCTATGCCATCTGCTCCAAATTATGATTTATTGCCTTTTCAACCAGCATCTGCACCTCCTAAGGTATCTACTGATCCATTTTTTACAACATTTGATGACCCTCCTAAAGTTTCTGTTTTTGTGCCAGCACCATCCTCCTCAATTATGAAAAGTATAGCACAGGGAAGTAGAGAGGGAGATTCAGAGGTTATGCAACTCCTTTCTACTTTTCCAGTAACAGTAACTCAAATTCCAGTAGATTCTGACAATCCCCAAGGGGGTGTACAGTATGAGCATGCTCCTATTCCTTTTAAAACTATCAAAGAATTAAAACAAGCATGCACTCAAAATGGTGTTAATTCTCCTTATACTCAAGGATTGGTGCAAGGAATGGCACAAGCAGACAGATTAATACCCTGGGACTGGGATTTGTTAGCTCGAGCTGTTCTTAGTCCAGCAGAATTTTTACAATTTAAAACTTGGTAGGCTGATGAAGCTAATATTGTAGCATGACAAAATCAACAGCAAAATCCACCAGTGCCTATTACTGCTGAACAAATATTAGGAATAGGTCAATGGGCTGGGGTTCCTTGCCAAGCTCAATATGATGATATTGCCATTGTACAAGTTTGATTCTGCTGCCTAGCTGCCCGGTGATGAATCACCACCCCTGGACAGGCTGTACAATCATTTTCAAAAATTTTCAAGGAAATACTGAAACTTACGTTGAATTTGTAGCTAGGCTGGCAGAGGTAGTCAACAAGACAGTAACTCAGCCTGACCCTAAAGAAATGCTTATTCTGATGTTGGCTTTTTTATTTTATTTTTTTTTTATTGTGGGTAAAAATCAAAATTTTCACAATACATACCAATATTTGCAAAATGATATATAAATATATATGCATATATGTGCATTTGCTTACAAAAATGTTATTTATATATATATAAATATATTTTTTAAGAGGTGCTTAGATTACCCAAAATATTACACGGAACCCACTGGGATTCCCATGTTGCCCACCTCCCACACCTCCCACCACATCCCACACAAACATCTCTGACAAGTGTGGCCCACCACCCTCAATGGACTTACACATCCTGGGGCCTTGCCACCAACCATAGACCACAGTTCACACCGTAGACCTCACTCTATCCCACACAGTTCTGAGTGGTGTGTGCTGATTTAAAATGGCCTACATCCGTTGCCACAACGGTACTCAGGACAACCTCCAAATTCCAAAGAAACCCCTGTATTTCAACTGCTCATCCTCTCCACGCCCCAAAAGTGTCAAGTGGCCACTGGCTCCACCTCATTGTTATAATTTCTTCCATTGCTAGAATCACCATATGTGAACAACAGAATACAATCAAGTCCACTCTAGTCCATAGTTCTTCCCCTAATCCTGAGGGGACTGGGATGGTGATGTCCACTCCACCTCAAAGTGAGAGAGGGCTTATATACCATGGATATGGTTGGTGGGATGATCCTGCCTGCAGATGCAGGCCCTCTCCATTCCCTGAGATGGCCATTGCCCATCATTGTCTCCCCGCCAGGTGACTTGGATGAGTCCATTGAGCTATAGGGTAGGAGTTGCAGCACCACCGACATTCCACGCACACCTGGCACATAGGTAGGCCAGAGGCTCCAGTCTCTGGAAGTATACCTAAAAACTTCAGCATCACATATAGGTTTGAATAGAAGGAACTGATGAACCATGTGCAGGGAGGACTTATTTGAGTCCAATTCTGTCACTCTCAGGAACACAGATTCCAAAATAGAGCCCACTGATAAGGCATCAGTCTCTGGGGCTATCCCCACTTATATAGGACCTGGGTGTCTCCAGAGCTCTCAGGAGCCCCTCTGTGTGGGGTGATAGGCACTTAGATGTTCTATGAGCTCCTACTGAGGTGTGCATAAGACTTACCTCTGGGATGACCTCCCAACTCTCTTTGAAGTCTCTTAGCCACTTGAACTCATTTGTCTTTACCTTTTCCCCCTTTTATTCAAGGTCTTTTTCCAGTTGTGTTGCCAGTTGGCACTTCGTATTAATTCCTCGTTGCCAGGGAGGCTCATCCCCGGGAGTCATGTCCCACGTTTGGGGGAAGGTAATGCAATCATATGCTGAGTTCGACTTAGAGAGAGGCCACATTTGAGCAACAAGGAGGCTCTCAGGGGGCAAACCTTAGGCACCCCACAACTGCAGGCTAAGTCTCAGTTACAAGAGCAAAGACTCACAAGGGTGGTCATCAATAAAAAGAACACATCAGTGGGTCACCCTCTTTTGACAGACACTGCCCCTGCACTCAGAGGACTATTGCTGCTCCCTTGGAAACTGTGGAAGAGCTCTCCAGGCTAGGAATTCAGATTCCCTCATTTATTGTGTGATTGTCCACCCATCGTGACAATGCCCCATCTTTTGATCTTTTGAACGATTTTGTATATCTTTCATGTATATTCGGATGAACTGATTCCTATGAAACACCCCTCCCAGACACCCCCCACCAATAATCCCCCGCAGTACCCATTGTAACCCTTCTGTGATCCAAATCATCCATGAGCATGTAGTCCATAAAATAATCAAATACACTTACTAGGAAAA
Source organism: Tolypeutes matacus (assembly GCA_026826555.1). NCBI lineage: Eukaryota > Metazoa > Chordata > Mammalia > Cingulata > Chlamyphoridae > Tolypeutes > Tolypeutes matacus. Next base: position 30,669 of record JAKSZT010053831.1, read on the forward strand.
AGAAACAACTATGATAGGCTTACATGCAAGAGACAAACATAAGGAAAATCAGGGGGAAAGAAAAAAAGAAAAGAGAATGAAAAAAACGAATAATCAAAAAAAATGAAACAAAATAAAATATGATTAGCGGATTGGGACATTCAAAAAATGGGCAAAAAAGCAAAGGAATGTCTTTAAAATATATATATATTCTTTTTTTTTCCCTTTCTCTTTTCTTTTCTTTCCTTCCTTTTATCACTGTGTTATCGGATGTCTGATGTGCCATGACATCTTCCCCCTCTCAATCTCCATTGTCTCCCAATCTTTCATTTAAGTTTAAAGGAACTTTTAGGTCACAGCAAAGTCACACACGGAGTTCCGGAGACTCCCAGATACTAAACCACCCAACTTCCCCACCCCATATTAACCCCCCCCTTTTTTTTGGATGTTAGCATTGTTATAACTGTTATACAGAGAGCAAAATATAGCAACTAAACATTGTCAATAATTTACAGTATAGTTTACAATTTAGATGATACAGTTTAATAATTTTGATGATATTTACCATGTCCTGTGTCCATTACTGTAAGGTAATGAAAAACCTTCCCCATGACCACCAAACACCCCATTAGATCTTGACTGTTCCATTCACCCCAGCGCCCCAGGGCCCATGATACCACCCTATCCCGACCCATGGAATGTCAAGATTCACAGTTACATGCCCTGGGAATTTGAACCTGCTCTTCCTAATCCACCCACCCGCAAGTGCTGCGCCACCAAACCCAGGAACACCACCACTCATCTGCCCCATCCCCCAACATGCAACCACACTCTACTCCTTTACCATAGATTATGTCCATATGGGTGATGGCTCAAAGCCTGCTCTTCTCTTACTCTCCCTTGTTAACCGATCTTTCAGACAATGGGTCTCAGAGACTGCTCACTTTCCTCAGTTCAGATCAGTGAGGTCATATACTGTTCATCCTTCAGTGCCTGGCTTGCTTCACTCAACATAAGGTCTTCCAGATTCATCCACGTTATTCCATGTGTTAGCACTTTGTTCCTTCTTACAGCTGAGTAATATTCCATTGTATGTATGTACCACATTTTGCTTATCCATTCATCTGTTGATGGGCACCGGGGCTGATTCCACTTTTGGCAATGGTGAACAATGCTGCTCTGAACATTGGTGTGCATATATCTGTTTGTGTCTTTGCTTTCAGTTCTTCTGGGTACATACCCAGCAGTGGAATTGCTGGATCATACGGAAGATCTATTGTTAGTTTTCTGAGGAACCGCCAAACCGTCCTCCACAGTGGCTGGACCATACCGCATTTCCACCAGCAGTGGATGAGGGTTCCTATTCCTCCACATCCTCTCCAACTTTTAGTGTCTCCTGTTTTTTTAATAGCTGCCATTCTGATGGGTGTAAGATGGTATCTCATTGTACTTTTGATTTGCATTTCCCTGGTAGCAAGCGATGTTGAGCATTTTTTCATGTGCTTTTTAGTCATTTGTATTTCTTCCTTGGAGAAGTGTCTTTTCAGGTCACTTGCCCATTTTTTAAATGGGTTGTTTGTCCTTTTATTTTCAAGGTGTAGGATTTCTTTATATATGCAGGATATTAGGCTCCTATCCGATATATGGTTGCCAAATATTTTCTCCCATTGGGTAGGCTGCCTGTTTATTTTCTTAATAACATTCTTAGAGGTGCAGAAGTTTTTAATTTGAATGAGATCCTATTTATCTATTTTGTCTCTTGCTGCTCGTGCTTTGGCTGTGAAGTTCATGAAACCATTTCCTATTACAAGGTCCTGTAGATGCTTCCCTACATTATCTTCCAAGGTCTTTATGGTTTGGGCTCTTATATTTACATCTTTGATCCATCTTGAGTTGATTTTTGTATAAAGTGCGAGATGGTATTCTTCTTTCATTCTTTTGGATATGGATATCCAGTTCTCCAAGCACCACTTGTTAAAGAGGCCATTCTCTCCCAACTGAGTGGGCTTCGTGGCCTTGTCAAATATCAGATAACTGTATATGCTAGGATCTATATCAGAACTCTCAATTTGGTTCCATTGGTCAGTAGGTCTATCCTTGTGCCAATACCATGCAGTTTTGATCACTGTAGCCTTGCAGTTTGTTTTAAAGTCAGGAAGTGTGATACCTCCAACTTCATTTTTCTTTTTCAATATATATTTGGCAATTCGGGGCGTCTTGCCTCTCCAAATATATTTTGTGGTTAGTTTTTGCAGTTCCTTAAAAAATACAGTGTTGACTTTTATTGGGATTGCATTAAATCTGTAGATTAGTTTGGGTAGGATAGACATCTTGATGATGTTTAGTCTTCATATCCATGAACAGGGAATATTTTTCTATTTATTTATGTCTTCTTTGATTTCCTTTAAGAGTGTTGTTTAGTTTTCTGTATATAAGTCCTTTACATCTTTAGATAAATTTATTCCTAGGTATTTGATTCTTTTATTTGCTATTGTAAATGGTATTTTTTTCCTGATTTCCTCCTCAGTTTGCTTGTTATTGGTGCACAGAAATGCTATTGATTTTTGAGCATTGATCTTATAGCCTGCAACATTACTGAACTCCATTATAAGTTCTAGAAGCCTTGTTGTATATTTCCCAGGGCTTTCTATATATAGGATCATGTCATCTGCAAATAATGAAATTTTTACTTCTTCTTT